>CM038229.1:89668833-89842643 GCA_021442155.1 Cymbidium sinense | reverse complement strand
TCTAACCGGTTAATTGAAAATGATTGTGGGCTTTGGTTTGATTTAATTTAGATTTTGGCCAATTTAACCTTTAGGTCAATTTGGGCTAGGTTGGGTCAAGTTGACCAATTGGTCAAATTGGGCTCAATCATGCTTTGGTCAAGTTCAATAAGTGATTTGGAATGAACTTGAACGATTTGTTACAATCAATTTGGATCAAATCATGGTTTGACCTATTTTAGCTTTTTAGGCTAATTTGGGTCAACTTAGTTCAAATGGCCAATTGGACTTGATTTGAGCAAGGGCTTGGCCATGTTCAATCATTGATTATGAGTGGGTTTGAGTCAATGGTTTCAATCATATATGGTGAATTTTTTGCTAGTTTGGGTCATTTGGGCTAAAGGTTGACTTGGTCAACGGCTAGTTGACTTGGCTTGACCCAATTCAAGACAATTGATTAACATAGATGATTGTTGATCATGATATGGATGAGCTTAGTTTAATCTAATTTGGGTTGGATTAAAACTTGGCTCAAAAAAGGTCTTTAGGTCACTTTGGGTCAAGTGGACGTAAATGGGTCAATTCTCTTCATCATGGCTTGATTCAACTTTAATTTAACTCACATATGTACTTAAGATGGAAATATAAATCCAATTGCAAGTGGTTTTGAGTCAAATGAATTTTGGTTCATATGATAATTTCAAGTCAAAAGGGGTCAATCAACATGGGCTTGATTTGGGTTGACATGAGTTTGGTTTGATAATTATAGTTTGTGTTCATATTTGGAAAAATGATTGAAGGAATTATTGAATCATGAAGAAATCCATCGATTTTGAGTTGATTTGGATATCATTTATCCAAGTTCAAGAAATTGGCTAAAAGGGATAAAATTGTGAATTTGAAGTTTGGGCTATTTGATTTATATTTCATTTATATTTATGAATATAAATAAATATATAAATGGTTCATGAGAAAATCACTTAAGTCTAGAGTGATTTGGAAGAAAATTTGACCAAATTTTAAAGAAAATTTGACCGCAGAATGACCGATGATGGTCGCGCGGTGACCGACAAACGCGTGGGTGACCGAAGGCCAGGTAATGACGACGGTCCGTAGCTCCTACTTCTTCTTGTAGGAAATTGGATTTCTTGAAACTTCAATGGATGGTTCAATGATAACCGCTAAGATGGCGGGAAGCAATTAGAACCGCCATAAGAGCAACTCAAAAATTAGATAATTTCAAAGTATTATTCTCCATGATGTTACTGATGTCGCTAACTTGCATGAGGTAGAATCAATCTGAGGATTTTGACCCATCAGGTTGTTTGTCAAAGTGTTACTTGATGACATTAACCCGCATAAGAGGTGAATTGAATCCGAGATTTTGACCCATCTCGAGGTTGTTTTCATAGTGTTACCCATGACGCTAACTCATGGAAGAGGTCAATTGAATCACCGAGGATTTTTTACCTATCGAGGTTGTTTAGTGTTACTATGACGTTAACTGTATGGAAGAGGTCGAATTGGATTCACTAAGAATTTTGACCTATCGAGATTGTTTGTGAGTGTTACCCGGCGACGCTAACGTAGGGAAGAGGTCGAATTGAATCCTGAGGATCTTTGACCTATTCGAGGTTGTTTGTCGAGTGTTACCCATGATGTTAACTTGTATGGAAGAGGTCGAATTGAATCCGCTGAGGATTTTGACCTATCCAAGATTATTTGTCAGAGTGTTACTCGATGACGTTAACCTGTATGGAAGAGATCGAAATGAATCCACTGAGGATTTTTTACCTATCCAAGGTTGTTTGTCAGAGTGTTACTCGATGACGTTAATGTATATGGAAGAGGTCGTGGGAAGTCCACCAAGGACCTTTTGACCTCTTCTAGGTATTAGCCAAAGTGTTATTTGACTTCTTACCTATATGGAGTAGGTGCAGAGTTTTCACTTATCCGAGATTTGTCGAGTCTTTGCGATGACGCTAACCTCGGTGGAAGTTTTGATCTATCCAGGTTCTTTGTCGAGTCTTGTTCGATGACGCTAACTTGTATGGAAGAGATCGAATTGAATTCTTGAATTTGAGAATTTTGACTCAGGTTGTTTGTCAAAGTATTACTTGATGACGTTGTATGGAAGAGGTTGAATCAAAACATCATATGTTTGTGGTTATAGGCAAAGTTGTTCTTAACCTTGGTCTTTTCATCATTGGTACCGACTTGCTTCTCTAACTGATAATCAATTAGATATCCAAAATATTGATTTGGACAATCTTTTGAGATTAAGAGTTGCCCCCAGTTTTCGACAAAATTTGAAGGAACGGTTTAATGAATCTTCATTCTTCGCTCTTTTAAAAGCTTAAAATGCTCCACCTCGATGGTGGTTCGATCTTATGGAAACTTGGTCGTCATATAAGATGAAATAATAGGAATCGCTTCCCACGATATAGCCAAACCGTGCTAAGAAATTGTGAGATAGAGTAAAAGTTTACACCTTAGCTTTGTTGCGGAGTCTAGCACACACACAGATGTTTAAAGAATTAATGATAAAACTCCATAATCTTTACGTGAAAAAACCACGCAAAGAGGGAAAAAACCATGGGGCCTAGCCCAATAAAAATCTTTCACTATGTATCTATTTCAGAGTACAAAATTTTCCGACACGGATTATAGAATTGTATATGAGAAGACAATGGGAATCCCAGAATCAAGCAACAACAGCTATATTGTCATGGTTAGAGTGTAATAGTTGCTAATGGTAGTAGATGATGGTGAACAGTGGGGGTCAGCGACCGACGATGACGGTCGTATGTGGTGGTGATCGGCGGAGATGGCCGGCGATGGTATAAATGGCGCCAGCGTGAATGCAGCGGACCGGATGGTAGCGCGGCGACCGCGATGGTAATGGCGGGCGGATCCGATCGGCTAATAATGCCCGCGATAGGGTGGTACGGTGGACCAATGGCGGTGCGCGAGATAACCAAAGAACGGCATGACGAATGACGATGGATCGGTGGTACGCATGGTGGCGCGCGGTGAATCGGCGACGATATCGGTGAATGCGCTGGCGATGACCGTGAATGATGGTGGTGACCGCGGAGATTGCCGTGGCGGATGAAAGGACGCCACGCGTCGCCGAGGGACCGTGGTGGTGGCGCAAATGACGGGTTTGTCGGTAATCGCCGCGAGGCGAGGATGACTGGGGACGATGGTGGTGACCGGTGGAGATGGCGATGGTCGGCGATGGTGACCGGCGGTGGTGATCGACGGCGACGGCTGACGGCGGCCGACGGGGGTGGTCGGCGATCGTCGAGTGGTGGCACGATTATGCTTAGAGGATTTTTAAGCTTTAGAGCTCTCTCCTCTCTTTAGCTTGACCCCCTCATATGAAGAATGATGAGCTATTTATAGATTGGAGGAGTGACGTCTCTGTAAATACATGCAAAATCCGAACCACTCCTCTCCATGGGACTGATCAAAATGATTCATATGATCATATGATGTATTTTGTGTATTTGAATGCTCAAATAAAGTCAGAATTATGAGATCTTGGGCTTGTTAGATCCGCTCCAAGATGACACTATAAATACTTAATGTTTAAGAGTCGCATTGATAATCGCTGTCTGCTAGTCTTGATTCAAAATTAGACATCAAGATTCATTTCAGTGAAATTTTCAGGATCATATCAATTATTATTATTATTATTATTACTATTACTTATTATTATTATTATTATTATTATTATTATTATTATTAAGAAACTCCTATGATGGAGATTCTTTATATGAATGGAATATTGATGGACTTTCTGAACATCAAATCATTCATACCCTTTATCAATGCTTATGTACGCTATTCAATCTAGCATCAAGCAAAACCTCATATTATCGAGACGAGCCATCATTCCGTGATTCTGAACTCTAAAATATTGGTGGGATAATTTTCTCACCACAAAAGAGAAGACCTCCTTAGCTAAATTGACTTAAGTACTAAGGATCTTCCAAAAGAAACAAAAAACCTAATGAAAATTCTATAATCTAATTCAAACAATTATAGATCATTTTCCGGATCCATTGGAGATCAAGGAGAAAAACTCGTTACTCTAAAATTAAGATGTCCATCCTTAACCCATTTTGATGGTACAAGGATATCTTTCTAGACGCCATGACACTTTATGATGCAAATAGCCTTCACCGGAAGCAAAATTTATTGAAGGCCTTCCCCCATTTATAAAAGGTTAAGGTATCTCTTCTAATGATGGAACCATCCCATATGAAACCCTAACATATGGAAACCTTATTTTATGTATTAAAACCGGTTTAGTAATTTGCTCTGATCTTAAATTAAAAGATCAAATGAAAAGAGAACGTCTACTGATCACCGCCTTGAGAATTCTGAGCAATTCGTGATCCTCGTGTACATCCTTAATTTCCAAAATAAGGGAAAACATGAAAAACTATTTTTCTAAACGTGAAAATCACGTAATAAACGTGATAAATTCACACAACATGCACTCTCCGTTATAAAACCAAAGAGATAAGAGAAATAAAATGTTACAACAGTCATTATGCAAAATAGATGCAGGCCAAGAAGTTAAATGAACTTCAGATTGACGAAGGGTTAAAACAAACCCTGATGAAAATTCTTCTTACGTCCTCTGATTCTAAAAAAGAATCAGACAGAGAAGAAGAATATATTTCATCTTCATCATCAGATTCTAATAAATCTGATAAATCTAACTGTTGCAAATCCTGTCAACAGATAGACTATTATAAAAAATAATAATGACAGTCTATATGCTCACCCAATGAGCAAAAAGACCAATAATTAAAATTTTAGCACAAGTTGAAGATGATTCAACGTGATAAAATTATCGATCTTTTAATAATAAGAAGAAAGATAAATTAGAAAAATTCAATTATAAGCCTCCTATATACTCCTTATCAAGTATTTAAGAAAAATCAGAAGTTCAATATCCTCTAATTCAACCTCTTTAGCGTAACTAAAGACTAATTAAAGAAACTAAATTAGAAGTTCAAAGAAATAAAAGTTGAACAAGAGCAAATGAATGGTCATCTATTAGATCTTGAAATTACAAAAAAAGGCACCAATTCATTTGACAATATGAAGATTCTAATCAAGAACCGTTTTTCTACAAAATATGTAAAAGGCAATATACCATAAATGGTATATTTCCATTAAATTAATTATAAATAAAGAATTTATTTTACCAAATTTAACTTTAGTTGAGCGAGAGATTTAAATTTTATACAAGAAGGAATAATTCCTTCTAAATATTTTGAAAAAAAAAGAAACAAAATGAGTCCTTATAAATTAAATATAAACTATCATCCGTGGTCAAGATGATATTTATTCAAATGCCTTTATTTTAGTCAAAAATTTGACACAACACATTATTTTGAGAACTCCTTTTCTTATTAAAATAATGCCAATCACTAGAATTGATGATATTGAAATTCAGTGTTTTCTTTGGGATAAAGAAATCACATTCTATTTTATACGATCAGGGGTGGATAACCCCACATGGAAGAATGACCTCTAACCGGAAGTCCTTCTTTCCAGAGGTCATGGCCGCCATAATGGCAAAGATTCAATTCACAATTGGCATGATCAATTTGCAAACTTATATTTATGGTACTTCCTCTTCAACTAGGGTTGAAAAGGGTGAACCTCTAAAAAAGTCGCAACACCATCCCTAAAAGATCTCATCAGACAGAACTCGTTTATTTCTCTAAAGAAATAAAATAATATTCTTGAAATTAATCTATTATTCAATACGTGCCTTATTTGAAAGATATTTGGGAAACAATCCTTTCCCATTTGAATCTACTCTCTCAAGAGAGAATTATGAAAAAAATTTTAATACAATTAAAGTGTATTGAGATTAATCATGTTCATGATCAGACGAACCATAAAATTTTGTATAGCAAATGCATTATACAAAAGATTTTTCATCAAAGTGAATGGGGCTAACTCATTCCAAGAAAAAAATGTATTCTTATCCACAATTTATAAAGATAAAATTCATAAATTATTGGTGCTATGTGCAAGCTGATGAAGGCCTTCTTCCTTCTTAATGATAAAGTCATTCATGGATGTTCATTATGATATCATCAACAAAGAAACTTCCAAAGATGGTTCTTCGATGGTGGAACTATTTTGGAGCAAACAACATTCTTCCAACCAATCAAAGAGGTCTTCAATGACTAGATGGAAGTCCCTCAAATGAGGGCTATTAATCCAAAAAAATGATTCAAGGAAAAATCTTGCTCATTTCTTTCTGACGCCAAATCCCATGGATTTGAACGAAGCTATACTGGAAAGGACCCTTCAATTGGTTCTTCAAAGACAATTTTTACTAAAATGGTGGAATTCAATCAACCTTGAGGATAAACTCAAGCAAATTAAAGCCATTATTAAAGCTTATTCTCAATTAACGATCCTCAAAACTATATGGATTTTGAGCTATCAGTAGATGAGGTACTACAAAGCATCAAAAGACGTTATCCTCATGAGAATGAGATTCAACATAAGGAACGTCTCAAAAAGATATATAAAAATCAACTCGCCAAGGTGTTTAATCACCCTATCTATATCTGATGGCGAATCTTCGGATCGATGTGGAATCCACGGAGAAACTTAAGTCGATATAACCAAGGAGAAATAATTGCTACCTTCCAAAAGTAGCAATCTTCATCAAGGAACCTACTTTACAACTCATAAAGTGGGACCCAAATAGAAATAATGGCTACTTTCCAAAAGTAATATAATAAGCTTTTACTTCTACAAAGTAACTTTTATTTTATAATAGTAACTTCTTACAAAATTTCTATTAAATAAATATAGCTTTGCTTGCACACACAAAGTTTCATAAAAAATTATATCTATTTAGCTTCTAAGCAAAGCTCTCTCCACTTCTATATGAGGCTAATCTATGTGTGCTAAGTTTTCTCTTCTCTCTATTCTCCTCTTGTACCTCCTGGTTCTTCCCGCTTCCTACCCATCACATGTGTAAGTATTATTTTCTTTAATAAATAAGTTGTTATTTTATAAGTTGTTTTATATCCCGTGTAAGTCCGATTAGAGCCATGATGGGGTAAACCCAGGGAGGGGATGTTAGAGAATTTTGTTTCCTATCACCATGCTTGAATAAACCAAGCTAATAAAGAGAAGAGAAAATTAGCACTTGATTAGTATTTCTTTAATGAATTTGATGTCAAATCAAGAAGAGTCATGATTACATGATGCAAAAATTTGTTTTGAAACTAAATTTTGACATCTTGTTCAATGATGTATTTGACGAGGAGCAAATCTAAGGAGAAAATGCGATTAAGTAAATCATCAAATTTTGAGATGCTTTCCTTAGTTCTTCCCGCTTACCTACCACATCGTAAGTATTATTTCAGCTTTAATAAATAAGTTGTTATATATCCCGTGTAAGTCCTGCATGAGGTGATGGGGTAAATTGGGAGGGGAAGGAGAGAGATTTTGTTTCATCACCATGCTTGAATAAACCAAGATTTGTTCATTCCTCCCATGGCTTTATCCCATCTTCATGATGGCCATTCCCTGCTTCATGCATGATGTTTGATAGGTTATAAGTCATAATTCTAATCAGGTAGAGGTTTATATTCTCCAAAATGGCCATAAATCGTGTTGTAAGTCCTATTTCTTTCCCTGGGAAGATAATCTTGGAGGTTCATGGAGGTTTATACTTATTTTATCCTTATGTGGTGATTTATTTCAAATTCTCCTGCATCATCTTCCTCTCCTTTTTCCCCTTTGGTAATATGGCTTCTACTTCTGGTAGCCTAATATTAGAAATAATACTTTAATCAAGAACTCAAATGGAAGAGTTCCCTTGAATGAAGAAGACCTAAATAGATGGTTCTCCCAAAATTGATAAACTATCATTTATCAATTTGGAACATTTGATTGTAAGGAAAATCTTGAATGTAGAACAAACCATTACGTAGATCAAATGGATAAAACCATTTATCTACTAACGAAGATGCATAAATATATGCAAGACTTTAAATATATTCATATAGGGATGATATGATAGCATTCAAACCTTTAACCCTTAAAGGTCTAAATGCTTCTATTTTAGCTAAGAGATGGTAGATGCCTTCACCGGCTCAATCTAGTGTGGAAGACTATTTCTATCATGCCGCTTTATTTCAACACATTTCCCAACTGAAGATTTCGATATAAACCTTTCAAGCTTTAAAATTTTATAGCTTTATGGTTATGATTTCCTTCCTGTCAAACTATTACTCTAATTTTCGTAATTCATTTTGAAGTTTTAAATACTCTAAATCCTAGAGTTTGGAAAGTCAACCATGAAGAACTACTGATCAAATAAATCTAGCATCCCATATTGCTACGAGTGATTAAATGAATGAGTGGTATTTCACCCATCTTCCATTAATATGTAGAGATAATATACATGGCGATGTTGAAGTTAGATTCAACCCTCATGATCCATCACACTTCCTAGGTTTCAATCAAACCTCGTAAAGTCTAGGATGGTTCACACTCAACCATCGAGGCCCTTCAAATAAAAAATTATATTTATCATCCAGTGAGAGAAAATTAATCTCCCACTCCATCTGAAATGAACTTTAGTCTTAATGAGCTACACAATAGGTTCTAAGATTAGAGAAATTATTCTGAAGGAATACTTCCAACCAAAGTATGATAATTTTCATACTTGGTATAGAAGTTTGCTTCAGAACAACATCTCTAAATAAATATTTATTTTGAAAAATGAGAGAAAGATCGTCAAAGCAACTATTCCTTTCGTAGCATGGTTTTACTATGCTCAACTTCAAGTTGCTTTTAACTACCAAAAAATGGCAAACGAGCAAGGAAAAATAAGAAGCATCTTATCCTCCATCAATTATAAAATGGTGGATGATAAACCTGAATTAGTGGCCTCAAAAATAAGTTCCATCCACAAATTTAAAGGAATTTACTATAATTAAACAACTTAATTATAGTAATAGATACTTCAAATAATCAATCATCATCTTAGCTAGAGTCTAAAATTGATCAATCAAAACAAAAGGTTTCTAATAAACTAAAGCAGAAAGCTTCTACAAGTATAAACCGAAACCTTTATCCAATCACCTCTAAACACTCTTAAGTTAGGACCCTTCAAGCCATAATTTGATTCTAAACTTAAGTGAAAAGTATGGGCTCAATATATCAGAATGATGAAGATTCAATGAAGATTCAAATGAATCCTCAACCAAATCATGATCAATCAAGTAATATTAAAAGTTCAAAACTTTTTTCAAGAATTACAAGATCCTCATCCTCCACTGATATCCAAAACTTTCTTATCCCAAGAAAATTTGGAAAAACATTATAAAAAACTCCTCCTCGATTTATTATTTGAGGAAGATACTCATTTTGTAGAAACTCATGATGGAGATTCTTTATATGAATGGAACATGGGCTTTCAACATCAAATCATTCATAATTTCATTGAATGCTTATGTTTGCTACTTATTCAATCTGTGCAGCAAAACCTCATAATGCATTTTCAGTGACTCTGAAGGTTGGTGGGATAATTTTCAGTCCACAAAGAGAAGACCTCCAGCGAAATTGACTAAGTACTAAGGATCTTCCAAAAGAATAACAAAAACTTGAAAAATTCTCCATAATCTAATTCAAATAATTATAGATCATTTTGGATCCATTGGAGATCAAGGAGAAAAACTCGTTACTAAAAATTAAGATGTCCATCCTTAACCCATTTTGATGGTACAAGGATATCTTTCTAGCAGATGACACTTTATGATGCAAATACTTCAATGAAGCAATACATTAAAGGCCTTCCCAAGGAAAAGTTAAGGTATCTCTTCATACGATGGAATATATGAAACCCTAACATATGGAAACCTTATTTCGCATGTATTAAAATCAGTAATTTGCTCGATCTTAAATTAAAGATCAAATGAATGGCCTACTTGAGCCAAATTTTGGAGAATTCACGAGCAATTCAACTGTGATCCTCAGGTACGTCCTTTAATTTCCAAAAATAAGGGAAAAACACGAAAAACTATTTTTCCTAAACGTGAAAAATCACGTCATAACAAACGTGATAAATTCACGCACAAACACAGGCACTCTCATCCCTCTGGTTATAAAACCAAAGAGACAAGAGAAATAAAATATTACAAATGTGGTCATTATCATATAGATGCACCCCAAGAAGAAGTTAAATGAACTTATTGACTTGGGTTAAAACAAACTCCATGTTCTTCATCGATTCTAAAAGAATCAAAACAGAGAAGAAGAATATATTTCATCTTCATCATCGATTCTAATAAACATAAATCTAACTCTTAAATCTCTAAGATACTATTATAAAAAATATAATAAATATGACAGTCTATATATGCTCACCAAGAGCAAAAGATCAATTAATTAATTTTAGCAAAGTTGAAGATGATTCAACCTGATAAAATTATCGATATTCTTAATAATAAGAAGAAAGATAAATTAGAAAAATTCAATTATAAGCCTCCTATATACTCCTTATCAAGTATTTAAGAAGGTAAAACATTATCCTCTAATTCACCTCTAACTAAAAGACTAATTAAAGAAATTAAAATTAGAAGTTCAAGAAATAAATAACAAGAGCAAATGAATGGTCATCTTAGATCTTGAAATTACGATGAATTCATTTGACATGAAGTCGATTCTAATCAAGAACCAAATTTCCTACAAAATATGCAAAAGGCAATATACTTAAAATTGTATATTTCCATTAAATTAATTATAAATAAAGAATTTATTTTACCAAAATCGCTTCACTGAAAATTTAAGAATACAAGAAGAATAATTCCTTCTAAATATTTTGAAAAAATAGCCAAAAAAGAAAAAACTATGAGTCCTTACAAATTAAATATAAACTATCATCCTGTCTAACCAAGATGATATTTGTATTCAAATGCCTTTATTTTAATCATTTGACACAACACATTATTTTAAAACTCCTTTTCTAAATAATGTCAATCACTAGAATTGATGATATTGAAGGTTTTCGGGATAAAATCATAGCTTTATCACCAATCCTAAAGAAATTATCATAAATGAAATAAATAGGCTTAAAATAAGTCTATGCATATCAATTATTTAAAAGAATAAATTGCTAGTTTAACTTTTAGAGAATTTCTTCCCAAAATTAAAAGAGGGAACAAGAATTCCAAAGAAAATCTTCTAAAGAAAGACACATATATCTCTCATACATTGATAATTTCAATGAATGGGACATTCCACCAAAGCTCATCCTTGTCAAATGAATGAGCACTACCTTTTATGCAAAAGAGAGATTATTTATTAAAGAAAGGAATAAGCAATCATCTTGAGTCGCATGCATTGATGAAATGCAGAAAGAAAGAAGAAGATTGTAATTAATTATAAGCCATTAAACAAAATTTTAAAATGGATCGATATCCAATTCTCTAAAAGGGATTTATTAAATAGATTATAATGCAAAAAATATTTTCAAATTTGATTTAAAATCAAGATATTAAAATTGATCAAAGAATCATCGCTATAAAACATCATTTATGGTCTTGGACATTATGAATGGAACGTAATGCCCTTCGGTTAAAATGCACCTTCTAAATTTCAAAGATATCATGAATAATATATTTAAAGATTATTTTAAATATATTTTAGTCTATATTGATGATGTTCTGTTCTCAAACACTATTGAAACAATTCAATCATCTCAAAACATTTAAATGGTTAACTTTGAAAAATGGATTAGTTATTTGAAAAATCAAATTATTTCAAAAAATAAGATTTTAGCATAATATATTCAATGCTTCTATTATACCAATTAGAAGATTGAATTCTAACAAATTTCTTGATATCACTTTAGATAAAACCAAATAGCTTTAGAGAGCTCTAAATTATGAAAATAATTTCAAAATCTACAAAGATGCAGCCCCATTGAGAAGATTAAGAAAGAATCTCCACCACGCCCATAATTATACCATCAAAATTAAAGAAAGGGTTCAAAACCTTCCTTTCTTAATCTTATAACCACTAGTTTCAAAATTGTTGAAATTGATGCCTGATAATGGAGGTATCAAAGCTAAAAAATTCTAAAGAAGAATGAGCTCACTTTGTTTCGTAAATGGAATCTTAAAAAAAGTATTCATTATCAAAAAAGAAATGTTTTCAATGCTAAGTTTTCTTCTTCTTCTTATTCTCCTCTTGTACTCTCCTAGTTCTTTGCTAAACATCGTAAGTATTATTTCAACTTTAATAAATAAGTTTTATATATCAGTGTAAAATGCATCGAGCCATGATGGGGTAAATCAGGGGAAGGATGTTAGAGAGATTTTTGTTTCCTATCACCATGCTTGAATAAACCAAGATTTTGTTCATTCCTCCCATATCCCATCTTCATCAGATGGCCATTCCTTGCATGCATGATGTTTGATAGGTTTTGATTGACTTCAGATAATTCTCTAGATTCTATAGGTTTATATTCGCTTCATTGTAAATGGCCGTAAATCCTCATGAGGCTGAAAGGGTTGTAAGTCCTATTTCTTGTTGATGGGAAGATAATTCTAATGGAGGTTTCATGGAGGTACTTAGTTTTTATCCTTATGTGGTGATTAGTTTCAAATTCTCCTGCATCATCTTCCTCTCTTCCCTTTTATTATGGCTTCTACTTCATAGCTTCTAATCAACGAAGAAATACTTTAATCAAGAACTCAAAAGAAGAGTTCTTGAATGAAGAAAACCTAAATAGATGGTCTCTCCATTGATAAAACTATCATTTATCAATTTGGAACTTTAATTAAGGAAAATCTTCAAAGAAAATGTAACAAACCATTATAGATCAAATGGATAAAACCATTTATCTACTAACATTTGAAGATCCGCATAAATATATGCAAGACTTTAAATATATTCATATAGGATGATAGATAGATTCAAACCTTTAACCATTAAAGGTCTAAATGCTTCATCTTAGCTAAGAAGAGATGTGATGCCTTCAGGCTCAATCTCTAATGAGTTGTTGGACTATCAGCTATTTCAACACCTTTCCCAACTGAGATCTCTTCATATAAACATTTTGAAGCTTTAAAATTACATTTATAGCTTTATGGTTATGATTTCCCTGCTCAAAACTATTGCTTAATTTTTAGAATTCATTTTAGTTTTAAATACTCTAAATCCTAGAGTTTGAAAAGTTCAATAGCCAATGAACTACTATCAAACAAATGTAGCATCCTATATTGCTACTAATAGAGTGATTAAATGGAATGAGGTGGTATTTCGACTCATGGACTACCAAAATTACCAAGACCTTCCATTAATCAAGATGATCGATAATTCAAACAACTACGATGTTGAAGGATTCAACCTCGTCATCCATCACACTTCCTAGGGTTTCAATCCCTCCAAACCTCTCAGAGATGGTTCACACACTGAACCATCTCGAGGTCCTTCGCCTAAATAAAATTATATTTATCATCCAAAGGAGAAAATCAATCTCCCACTCCATCCAAAATGAACTTTAGTCTTAATGATACAATAGGTAAGACTAAAAATTATTCAAGGAATACTTCCAACCAAAGTATGATAATTTTCATACTTGTATAGAAGTTTTATTTCTAGAACGCTCAAATAAATGATTTCTATCTCAAAAAAATGAGAGAAAGAAATAGTCAAGCCAAAGCAACTATTCCTTTAGCATGATTTGCATTATGCTCAATGCTCAAGTTATTTTAACTACTAAAAAATGGCAAACATAGCAAGGAAATAAAGCATCTTATCCTCCATCTTGTAAAATGGTGGATGATAAACCTTAGAATGTGGTCTTCAAAAAAAAAATAAGTTCGATTCACAAATTCTAAAGGAATTTATTCTGTAAACAACTTAATTATAGTAATAAGATACTTCAAATAATCATCATCTTTTAGCTAGAGTCTAAAATTGATGCTAAAAACAAAGTTTAGTCTAAACCAAAGCTTCGAGAGAAAGCTTCTACTAGTATAAACCTTCAGAAACCTTTATCCAACCACCTAAATGACTCAAGTTAGGACCCTCTTCATCTTAATTTGATTCTAAACTTAAGTGAAAAGTATGTAGGCTCTTGAATATTAAAGAATCGATGAAGATTCAAATGAATCCTCAACCAAATCGAATCGATAATCAAGTATTGAAAAGTTCAAAACCTTTTCAAGAATTACAAGATCCTCATCCTCCACTGATATCCAAAAAACTTTTATCCCAAGAAAATTTGGAAAACATTATAAAAAAACCCACCTCCGATTTATTATTTGAGGAAGATACTCATTTTGTAGGAAACTCATGGAGATTCTTTATATGAATGGAATATTGATGGACTTTCAACATCAAATCATTCATACCCTTCATCAATGCTTATGTTTGCTATGCTATTCAATCTCATCAAGCAAAACCTCATGCATTTCGTGGATTCTGAACTCAAAGGTTGGTGGATAATTTTCTCTCACTGCTCCACAAAGAGATGACCTCCTTAGCAAAATTGACTTAAGTAGGATCTTCCAAAAGAATAAACAAAACCTAATGAAAATTGATCTATAATCTAATTCAAATAATTATAGATCATTTTATGGATCCATTGGAGATCAAGGAGAAAAACTCGCCGTTACTCCAAAAAATTAAGATGTCCATCTTTAACCCATTTTGATGGTACAAGGATATCTTTCTAGCGCCATGACACTTTATGATGCAAATAGCCTTCACAAGCAAAATTCATTGAAGCCTTCCAATCTATTTGGAAAAGGTTAAGGTATCTCTCCTATAATGATGGAACCATCCCATATGAAATCCTAACATATGAAAACCTTATTTCTGCATGAATTAAAATTGGTTTAGCAATTTGCTCTGATCTTAAATTAAAAGATCAAATGAAAAGAGAACGTCTACATGAGCGTCACCAGCTTGGAGAATTCTGTGAGCAATTCAACTGATCCTCGCTCAACATAAAGGAAAACATAAAACTATTTTCCTAAATGTGAAAAATCATAACGCGGATAAATTCACGACAAATTAAACTGTCCTCTATAAAACCAAAGAGACAAGAGAAATAAAATGTTACAAATGGGCCGCCATTCAAAAATAGATGCACCATCAAGAAGAATTAAATGAACTGATTTAAAGTTACAAACCGATGAAAATTATTCTTACGTCCTCTGATTCTAAAAAAGAATCAGACAGAGAAGAAGAATATATTTCATCTTCATCATCGATTTAATAAATCTAATAAATCTCACAAATCACAAATGATACTATTATAAAATATAATAAATATGACATCTATATATGCTCACCCAGCAAAAAAGACCAATTAATTAAAATTTTAGCACAAGTTGAAGATGATTCAACTTGATAAAATTATCGAATCTTCTAATAATAAGAAGAAAGATAAATTAGAAAAATTCAATTATAAGCCTCCTATATACTTATCAGTATTTAAGAAAAATCTCAGGCAAGTTCATTATCCTATCTCTAAAAACTAAAGACTAAATTAAAGAAAAAGTTCAAATAAATAAAAAGAGCAATTGTCATTAGAAAATTACTCGTGTCCAATTCATTTGACAATATAGAGATCTAATCAAGAACCATTTTACAAAATATGTAAAGTCAATATATAAATGGTATATTTCATTAAATTAATTATAAATAAAGAATTTATTTTACCAAATTTAACGCTTCATTGATAGATGATTTAAATACAAGAAGGAATAATTTCTTCTAAATATTTTGAAAACTAGTCAAAAGGCACCATGAGTCCTTACAATTAAATATAAACTATCATCTGTGTCATATGATATTTGTATTCAAATGCTTTATTTTAGTCAAAATTTGACACAACACATTATTTTGGGAACTCTTTTCTTCTTAAAATAATGCCACTAAAATTTGATATTGGAATCAATATTTTCTTTGGGATAAAGAAATCATTTTTATCACCAATCAAAAGAAATTATCAAAATGAAATAAATAAAGCTTAAAAATAAGTCTATTATCAATTATTTAAACAAGAAATTGCTAGTTTAACTTTTAAAAAACAAATTTCTTTCCCAAAATTAAAAGAAAATTGCCACCAAGAATTCCAAAGGAATGTGCTTTCTTAAAGAAAGATATGGTAGATCTCATCATAAATGAACGACATTCTACATTTCGCCCTTGTCAAATAGACCACCTTACTTTATGCAAAGAAGATTGATTTATTAAAGAAAGGAAAGCAATCATTCCTCTGAGCATACTCTGTCAAAATGCCAGAGAAAGAAAGAGGAAGATCACTTAAACAAAGTTTTTTTAAAATGGATCCAATTCCTAATAGGGATTTATTAAATAGATTGCATAATGCAAAAATATTTTCAAATTTTGATTTAAAATCGATATTGTGATCCGATAAAAGAATCTGATCGATAAAAAAAGCATTTACTGCCTTTACACATTAAATGGAAAATGCCTTGCTTAAAAAATGCACCTTCAATTTGAGCATATCATGAATAATATATTTAAAAATTATTTTAAATATATTTTAGTCTATATTGATGATGTTCTTGTGTTCTCAAACACTATTGACGAACACTTCAACCATCTAAAAATATTTAAATGGTTAATTTTGAAAAATGGATTAGTTATTTATTAAAATCAAATTATTTCAAACCGAAATAAGATTTTAGCCATAATATATCCAATGCTTATATTATACCAATTAATAGAAGTATTGAATTTGCTAAGAAATTTCTGATATCATTTTAGATAAAACCAACTAATGAGCTCTTTAAATGTTATCAAAATCTCCAAAGATGCAACTCACAAATTAAGAAAGAATACCATGGTCTATGTATATACAAAATTAAAGAAAGGGTTCAAAACCTTCCCTTTCTTAATCTTATAACACAGTCAAAATTGTTGAAACCGATGCCTATATTATGGTATCAAAAGCAAAAAAAAATTAAGAATTAGGCTATTTTAAAATGAATTACTCAAAGAAAAGTATTCCATTATCAAAAAAAGAAATGCTTTATGAAATCAAGTGCATCTCAAAATTTCAAGATGATTTACTTAATCAAGATTTTCCTTCATTGACATCACAAATACAATTGAACAAGATGTTAAAAAATTTAATTTCAAAGCAAATTTTGCATCAAATCGCAATTTTCCTTCGATTTCGATCAAATTCAAAAGAAATGCAAATTCTCTTCCGATTTTCTAAAATTCTTGGACGATCGGGATAACCCACATGGAAGAATGGCCACTAATGAAAGTCCTTCTTTCAGGTCAAAGAATGCCTGATCAAATTCAACAATTGGCATGATCAATTTGCAAACTTATCTTTATGGTACTTCTTCAACTATTGAAAAGGTGAACCTCTATGCACACACATCCCTAAAAGATGTCAGAGGAACTGCTTTATTTAAAGAAAAACAATATTCTTAAATTAATATTTATTCAAAAATCCGGCCTTATTTGAAAGATATTTGAAACAATCATTTCCCATTTGAATCTACTGAGAGAATTATGAAAAAATCTTACAATTAAAGTGTATTGAATCATCGCGATTAAATTAAATACAATTTATGCAAATGCTATATAAAGATTTTTCATCAAAGGTCTAACCCATTCCAAGAAAAAAGATTTATGCCACTAATTTACGACAAAATTTAACAATGCATGATTTTCTTCATTCTCAATGACAAACGCATTCATATCTTTCATTAAACAAGGATATCATCAACAAAGAACTTCCGGCTCTCAAGACGCATTTAATTTAATAAATACTTAATGTTTAAGATAATCGATAATAAATCTTTGTCTGCCTTTCTGATTCGTAATTAGATTACTTTCATATGATTCATGTATTAAATTTTCGTATCATAATTATTATATTATTATTACTATTATATTACTATTATTATTATTATTATTATTATTATTATTATATTATTATTATTATTATTATTATTATTTGTCAATGTTTTGTTCTTAAATGTAAACACTCTTAAAAGATGGAAAAAAAAAGTGTGCATAAATAATTATGGGGAATTATATATATATAGCACAAAAAAATGAATTTATATATATCTAAAATTTTTATTTACATAGTGGCACTCGTGAATTAAAATAAAAATAGCATCTCAAAATTAACTAGGTCATAGCTTGCATATGCCTCGTCGAGCCTCTATCGCCATTCGTCGTCGCAAAATTTCTGCCTTCATCGACGTGCGGAAATAACTTCCTCAACAAGAAGTTTTGTGGTTCACCCTGATCATCCAATGTAAACAAAGAGAACTAGTTTTTTGGACAAGAGATAAAGGATTTAGTTCATTATCGCTTTTATAGAAGATATTCTAGGTGAGGCCAAGAAAGCTGAGAGCGGACAAAGATCTTATCGTTTCAGAGGAGGAAGTTCGAAGATCAACCACGTGTCTTTGGTGGGAACAGGATCAGTGGAATTCTTTTGGAAAGAAATTTTAAGGAAAATGGAATTTAAAATTGAGGTATGTGGATTAGCGATTTATTTAAAACCCTCTTCCTCGGCGGGATGATGATATGAAAGGAGCTTTGACGCAAGGTATCTTTGAGAAGCTATTTTTATTTAATGTAATATTCTAGAGCTATTTATGTAAATAAAAAAGCTAGATGTTAAATATGGAATATCAGCATTTTGCGTTGTGTTTGTAAATCCATTTAATATTTTAGTAATAGAGTTTAACTACTAAATATAAAAATTCAAATTTAATGTGCTAAATCCCAAAAAAATTAATTACATAAGAAAAAAACACTTCATATTCAGCAAATAATAATTCAAGGGAGTACTAACATATAAAATTTATAAATTTTAGTTATTTAAAAAATAACAATCTTCTAGCTACCTATATCTTTGTGTATATATGTGTATAAGAATTATAATTTAATCCAAAGGATTGAATTTTAGTTGACTACATTTAAAGGATGGAAATGAAGGATCTTGGTTTGGCAAACAAAGTTCACAAAGAAAGAAGAGGTGAAGAAATTTGAATTCTATCAAAAATGGTTTAGAAAATAATTAGAACTCTATGATATATAACATGTGTAAACAACTATTAGTACAAATGGATCAACAAATCAATCAAATGTCAAAATTAGTGTTTTTTTTTTCAAAAATTAATATTATTGATATAATAGATGATTATTTAAATTTTTTAAATGGAACATTTACATACATATTATATAATTCTTATATATTTATATATTTAATATCTAACGTTTCATATTTACATCTATGATATTTTTCTATTCTTGAAAAGATGTATTTCACTTTTAAAAAAAATAAATGATAGTGATATTTTTAATGTGATATTAAAGATTTAAATGTTATGGATATAAATATTAAAATTTAGATATTAGATATGTAAATATATAAGAGTTTTATATGTATGTAAATTTTGAAATCTTATGTGAGAATATTTTGATCAAATTAAATCTCATATGATAATAAAATTAATTAATTAGTCATATATTATATCTATTTCAAAATAAATTAAAATAAATTAAATTATAATTAAATTTATGATATGACTTAAATTTGATTTTATTGACTCATAAATGGAGGCCACCCTTCCTTAATTTTCCAATTAGGGATCTACAAAGTCATCTTGTAATTAATTATGGGCGATGAATTTTCCTTATATTTTGAAAAAGGCTTTCCTGTGATATTATCAAACTTATAGCTGAATGAATTTGAAAAAACAAAAAAATTACACTCTTATTGTTATTAATATAAACTTATCCTATTATTAGGCTTATGATGAGCCAAATTCTGTTAGAAGAATGAATAATTGAGGAAATTCAAGATTAAAACATTAATTTGAAATTTTTTTAATATGGTGAGCAATAAAGCTTGACTTAACCAAAATTTACAGCTATTATACAAATCAGCTTTCCAAGTTAGAAGCAACATAAAATTCATTAAAGTTATGTTAAGGGTAGTTTTTATGCGATTTGAATTGCATGTTTGCATTTGAAAATTATGTTTTACTATATTTTGAAGAATCAAGAGAAAAGCTGTTGTTAACTTGATCCGATAGTGTGGTAGTGTTAGAAAGATATGATCTAACTTTTTTTAAAATAAAAAATTTATAATGCTCATTATAATTTTTTAAATAACTTCTTCTACAACGGTTTATCATTGTTTTTTATACTACTATGTCCCAAACAGATCTTAAATTTGTATTATTAGAATTCATTAAATCCTATTTGTAATCAAACAGCACTTAAGTGGACAAAGCCTTCATACATTACATAAAGTCAGGCTATAAGATACAAGTGTTTAGTGGGGAGTTCAAATTTTATTAATTAGTTTTTGTATAACTTTTTTTTTTTCAAAATTATTGGCTATACTACTAACTAAGCATGCATTCACATTTGATTTTTTTTTTTAAGTTGGTGGCTAAATTAATTCAAATTTAAATCATTAACAATTAATTTTTCAAGAAAATGGTTGCCGAACGGAAGCTACTTATCTATTGAATCTAAGTATTATATAAAGAGATGGTTATATTGTATTGAAGCATCCCACAATATGACGTGATAAGAGGAAGAGAGAGGAGAGGGATGTCATATAAAAATGAAAATAATTTTTAGGTGATTACAAAATGAGTTATTCAACTTCTTCAAAAAAAGAATTTAAGTGTTTTTTTTGTTTATGCTAGCAAGAGAAAAGCAGTCATTCATGGAGAGAATATTGACCTCCACATATGCTACATGAGTCGATCGATAATGAATTTGATCGAATGCTTTAGAACGTAAATCGGAGCTGAAATATACTAGACATCACTGAAACCAGTCGAAATGACCTCCGATCGACGAATAGACTTCGTCATCACGTTCAGAACATCAAAATTGGTCAGAATATAAATATTGCATAATCTAACGACCAACTGATCAAGTGATCGATCATATTAACGCATATATCGGCGGAAGATATGATGATACAAATCCGCTCATAAAAGCGATTGGAAGCAAAGAATGCATTTTAAGTTAAATTCATCTGACACACCGACTTAAACTAAATGGCCTACGTAAAACATTACGCTCGAATATCGAATAATCTTGAATCAATATATATATATATATTAATCATATAATAATGTCGAGATAAAATTTATATTAAAATTAATTTAAAAAATTAATTAAAGAAGCCTATTTATCCCTAATAACCCAAACCAGCCCCAAATCTCCTATTCACGGTCGACTTGAAGATAGCACGTGATCCCCTCTCTTCATTCGATCTTCCTAAAACTAATCCCGCCTTCTTTCGTTCAATCGCCCTCGCAACCGCAAGCACAATTCTTTAACAGTTCCTGCTTGTGATCCACTCCTTCATCAAAATCCCGCAAGCAACCGCAAGCCCGCATTTGTTTTCTTCCTCTCCCACGATGTTCTCACTCGTTCGAGAAAAGACTTCTTTGCTATGTGCATCTACCCGTCGCTCACTTCTCTCCTCTTCTTCACTTCTCTGCTTAACGTCTTCAAGAATACCAAGACATGCTTCATCAGGACTCCGGCGCTTGGTAGGTAGCCATCTCGTTTCTTCCGTTCTCTTTGCTACTGTGCGATGGGTCTCGCTTGAAGTCGCCAATTTCTGATTTCTTTCGTCTCTTACAACCCTAGCTTCGACTCCTGGTTGCTTTTCCTTTTCTTTCTGCACCACTGAGATGGATGCTAGCGAACAAGGAAATAATGGAAATCATGCTGCAGATCCATTTAATGAAGATTCACTCTCCTCATGTTTGCTGGAAATTTGTGATATATTAGAAGAATCAATTTTTTTCCTCATGTTGGAGAGCAATATCAGGTTCAAATCCCACCTGTAGAAACAAAATCAATTCTATTTCAACATAGACCCATCTCATATGATGATGCCAAAATGCCCGCCATTGATGAATTTGGAATTTGACTACCAATCCCAGTTAATTTGGTTTAGTATGCAGATGATAATATCAAGATCAAATATAAAAAAAGAAATTTTTGAGGAAGTCACCATTATTCTGCTCGGTGATCATGGAATGACCGGTACCTGCGATGAGAAACAGGTGTTTTTGAACGAATTGGCTCCTTGGATTCAGATTGAGAGCTACTGGATCAATTTTGATGAATCTTTGCTCACCATTCAACCTCCATCAGGAATTTCTTCTGCTGAAATTGTGCAGAAGATGAACGAGGGACGCAGCTCTGGAAAAGTTGAGAATGGGGATAAGCTGAGAGTTTATCTTAAGGAGGATTTGCTAGTGCGGTTTCATTATGCTGAAAGCAATTAGATTCTAGCGATCGTCGGAATAGTAGAAGAAGGGTATACGATGAAGTATAAGAGGGAAGAGGTATCCATGTGGCCTCATGACTATGATAACTTGTTGTTCTCCATGAGAAAATTTTTGTGGCTCATGGGCTGAGGTTTGCAACGGGAAGAAGATCCCTTCGCTTTCAAAATATCGAGGTTTATAATCTTGTAAATATTTTTGAATGGAGCTCTGAATAACAACTCTATTTCATTTGTGAATTCTGTTCTTCTGAGCAAATAGGCTTGAAAGAGGGATGTCGGTTGGTTTTAAGAAGCAATACTATCAATTTCCATCAGACTCATGGACATGCCATTAAAGCCTACAAATAGTTGAATGAACAAATGAATGGAGAAATTGATGCTATCGCAGAAGGATCATTATTATCCTCTCATGTGAAGGGTAATTACAAGAGGCATCATCTACGTGACTACACAAGTAAGGAAAAATAAGTATAGCATGAACAGGAGACTTCAAAGTAGTTGTTGTCCGCTCAAAAAAATTCAAAATTAATTTCAAGATCCCGCTAATGTCCAATAGGGTGTAGTGGGTCAAGACTTCGGTTGTGGTGTATGACATTGCTCTTCGTTCATTAGCATTGTCAAAAAAAAACTATTAGATGTCGCTCCTCTTATGTCGAAATGTTTTGAAATTTTGACTAAATTTTGGACATAAAAAAGAGGGAAGAATTAAGATTCATTTAAAAGAAATCAATCACATCAAAATAAAATAATCTAAAATGAAATTTGAATGTGTAGAAGTTGCATATTTAGATTTGCTTTATGCGTAATTCCCGTTATGTTCATTCGTAACGAGATTGAAGAAAGTGAGTCAAAACTAACCGCTTATTGATTAGGCGTGACGGATAGCCAAAATAGTTTCTATGTAGCCGAGAATGATGTGAGATCTTGTCGAGTCTTCAAATTTCATCAAATTTTTGGGACTTAATAAAAAAATGATTTAACATTATGTTAAATATAAAATATAAAGTCCTAAAGAAATGAATTAGAAATTAAATATAAATAAACTTGAAATGAATTTGAAAGAGATTTGAGTACAAATAAAATTGAAAATCATATTTCAAATAAGAAAATAGGGATCAAACTCAAGTGAACCTATAAAACTTGAAATAAACTTGAATTCCTTTGATATACATGAAAAACTCACAGGAGACTTAAGATAAATTTGAAATCCAATTACTAAATAAATATGAAACTTGATGTGGAGTTGAGGATAAATTCATATTGGATCTGAAGCCTTCTTATGTGAACAAATCATATTTAACATCAAACGAAGTAAAGATCTCAATTGAATATTAAATGATAAATGATTGGTGGTAAGTCTAAATATCTAATTTCAAATTGAGAATGAAGGTGCACAAGTAATTTGGTAGCTTTTTCACAACCACAAATTCAATTAGGCAACTCATGATCATTCATGAATGTAACATTTAAAAGGATAATTTGGATCTTGCTCTTAAAGTCGGGTTTGAAGCACAAGAGATTGGTTGAGTGCTACTTTCAAGCTAAAGTGAAAATCAAATAAAATTCATAAGAGGTTTTCACTATAACCAAATAGCATATTAACAAGTATAGGCAAAACTTCTTAATGAATAATTGGCTTGTATCCAAAAGAATCTTGAATTCAAATAAGCTTGCTTAAAATATGCATAATAAACTATCTATGCAAGAGCAAAAGTTGAATATGATGAGTTGATGAATATTTAAAATATTGGTAATGATTGCAAGCTAAATAATCATTGATACTTGAAGAATGCAATGAATAAATTAAATACAAGCAAAGTTGCAATATTTTGAATTGAAAATATGAAACACCTTCAATGCCACCAGATCTGCAATTTTTTATACAAGCAAACAGAAGGCGGCACTAAATTAAATTCTACATGAATTATAAAGCTTCTTTCAATCCAAAGATTAGAAATTTTATTCTAATGACAATTTTCAAAATCAATGATGATTTAATGAAATTATCTAAGTCATAAATATCTACATGTGCTTGGACATAGAGATTTGAAGTGCAAATTTTAATATCTGAAAAGGTTGTGCTAAATGTAATTAAATGAAAATATAAAATCATGATTTAAAAATAAAATTATCTAAATTACTAAATACCCGTATGGGCTCCAACACAATCTGAATGCTTAAACCAAGTGTCTGAGGATGCTGCGTGGGTTGCTTCCTGGTTTGATCTTAAGATCGAGTCTGGGTTAACATAACCTAAAAATCTAATTATTATAAGAATTTCAACTTATTAAAATATCCAAACTAATTTTGTCATATGACAATATATCTCTCCTTATTATTAAAATAAAACAAGATCTAAAATAATAATTAAATTATTAAAATAATATATCTATCTCAATGATGGCTATGTTGAATGGTGATTTCAACCAGAGGAGATACTTCCATCAAAATGTGATTCTAATTTCAAATCAAATTAACTATTAAGTATCTCTAAAACTAAGCAATTTAATCTTTAAAAGATTAAAGCAAACTCCAATCCACCTTCAAATAGTTTATTGAAGGTGAAAAATTAAGAAAACTCTAGCTCATAAAAAGCCAATGTTCAAGTGTTCTACTATGTTCACTCTCAATCAATCTCACGGTAAGGGCGTGGCGTGTCCTTTTATTTGCATGGCTTGGCCAAGAGCTCCATATATGATCCTTACCGAGTCCTGTCGTTGGTTCTGCCAAATGGAACTATTATATTACACATCATGATGTAGCCATATGCTCCCAATGGATGTGCCCTTTGAGTTGTGAATCAGGTACACGAGCAAAAAAAGCCCTTTGTCTAAGGTAGACTTAAGATTGTCTACTTAGATAAACACCTCCAAGGTCTACAAGGATTACTTAGATGACGTAACTTAATAGGGATCCTTCGGTCAGGTTGGGTCGACTACCTCCTCTGACTAAGTAAACTAGGGATCACGACAGCTTGGGATAGCGGAACCATGGAATCTAGATCGGGCACATCATCATTCTTCCAACCATCCATTTTAAGCTAATGATGATGAATTTCCTAAATTCTAAACCTCTAAATTCTAAAACTCCACATTCTACTACTATAAGCTATACCATTTAGCGATCTAATGACCAACCTTAATCAAAAGTTCTTTCTCAACATTGGGATGGGTAATTAATGGTGCTTGCTTATGCTTATAGAAACCCGAGGCAGATCAAAGTTCTCACCAAATGAGAATGAAATCTCTAGGTAGTGTTTTATCTACTATTCCATCTACCTTCGAAAATTACACACATTTAAACCATACTCTCCTCATTATCGAGATGTGTGGAGAATTTTTTGGAGCCACGATTTGTGACTCCTCTCAGGATAGGATTCTCTTTCCATATTTAGCTAGTCATATACATGCTATAGTAGCAACAAAATATTTGAAAATTCAAAACAAAAAAATGGTGATTTACATATTTGCTAGTGCAGTTTCATTATGTTGAAAGCAATCGGTGATAATCGTCGAATAGTATAAGAAGGTATACGTTGAAGTAGAGAGAAGAGGTATCCATGTGGAAGGTCTCACGGCTATGATACCTTGTTGTTCTCCATGAGAACATTTTTTATGGCTCGTGGGCCAAGGTTTGCAAGGGGGAAGAAGATCCCTTCATTTTAGAATATCAAGTTTTATAATCTTGTGACGGCTATTCTGGGTTTGAATGGAGCTCCGAATAATGGCTCTATTTCATTTGTGAATTCTATTCTTCTGAGAAAATAGGCTTGAAAGAGGGTTTTCGATTCGTTTTAAGAAGCAATACTATCAATTTCCATCAGAGTCATGGAAATTACGTTGAAACCTATAAATAGCTGAATGAACAAATGACTGGAGAAATTGTGCTATCGCAAAAGGATCATTATTATCCTCTCATGTGAAGGCTACTTACAAGAGGCATCATGCTGCTTACTACTATGATTATACAAATAAGGAAAAACAAAGTATGGCATGAACAGTGGCAGAGACTTCAAAGTAGTTGCTTTCTAGTTTAGAAAAATTCAAATTTAGTTGCAAGACCTGCTAATGCGAATATGGCATAGTGGGTCTTGTGGTGTCAGACACCACTATTCATCGAGGCATCGAGTAAGACAAAAAAATTATTAGATGTCTCCCAAATGCGAAATGCTATCAAAATTTTGGCTAAATTTTAGTCTTTAAAAAAAGAGGGGGAAAATCAAGATTCACTTAAAAAGAAATCAATCACATCAAAAATAAACAATCTAAAATGAAATTTGAATGTGTAGAAATTGCATATATATTTTGCTTTTATGCAGGTGATTAAAGTATCGTTATGCTCATTAGGGCGTATTGAGATTGAAAGTTGAAGGCACTTCAAAACAACCATCATCATTGTCAGGCCAAAATAGTTTTCTATGTAATCAAGAATAATGTTGGAATACTGCTGAAGTGCCAAAATTTCATCAAATTTTTGGAACTTAACAAAAAAATAATTTAACATTATGTTAAATATAAAATATAAATTCTAAATAAATGAATTGAAAATTAAATATAAATAAACTTGAAATGAATTTGAAAGAGACTTGAGTACAAATAAAATTGAAAATCATATTTCAAATAAGAAAATAGGGATCAAACTCAAATGAACTTATAAAACTTGAAATAATTTGAATTCCTTTGATATACATGAACAAAACTCATAAGAGACTTAAGATAAATTTGAAGTCCAGTTACTAAATAAATATGAAACTTGATCTGGAGTTGAGGCTAAATTCATATTAGATCTAAAGTCTTTTGTTGTGAACAAATCATATTTAAGTTCAAACAAAGTAAAGATCTCAATTGAATATTAAATGATAAATGATTGGTGGTAGTATATAAATATCCAATTTCAAATTGAGAACAAAGGTCTAAGTAATTTGGTAGCTTTTCTCACAAGCACAAATTCAATTAGGCAACTCATGATCATTCATGAATGTAGCCTTTAAAAGGATCATTTGGATCTTGCTTAAAAGTCGGGTTTGAAGCACAAGAGATTGGTTGAGTGCTACTTTTAAGCTAAAGTGAAAATCAAATAAATTTTATAAGAGGTTTTCACTATAACCAAATGACATATTAGCAAGTATAGGCAAGACTTCTTAATGAATAATTGACTTGTATTCAAAAGAAGCTTTAATTCAAATATGCTTGCTTAAAGTATGCATAATAAATTATATGTGCAAGAAAAAAGTTGAATATGATGAGTTGATAAATATTTAAAAGATTGTTAATGATCAAAAGATAAATAATCATTGAAACTTGAAGAATGCAATGAATAAACTAGATACAAGCAAAGTTGCAATATTTTGAATCGAAAATATGAAACGCCTTCAACACCACCGGAAATGTAATTCTTTCTACAAGCAAACAGAAGGTGTCACTAAATTAAATTCTCCATGAATTATAGAGCTCCTTTCAATCTAAAGATTAGAAATTTTATTCTAATTATAATTTTTAAAAACAATGATTTCATTAATTAGTTGAAATTGTCTAAGTCATAAATACGTGGCATGTGCTCGGATATAGAGATTTGAAGTGCAAATTTTAATATCTGAAAAGGTTGGGCAAGCTAAATTAGAATAAAATAAAAATATGATATCAATCTCATGATTTAAAAGTAAAATTATCTAAATTACTAAATACCCGTATAGGCCCCAACTCTATGTTGAATGCTTAAACCAAGTGTCTGAGGATGCTGCGCGGGTTGCTTCCCGGTTTGGTCTTAAGATCGGGTCTGGGTTAACAAAATCTAAAAATCTATTATCATAAGAATTTCAACTTATTAAAAAATCTAAAAAAACTAATTATATCATATGATAGTAGATTTGATCCTCTATTATTAAACTAATAGAGTCGATAAGATCTAAAATAATAATTAAATGATTAAAATAATACATCTATCCCGATGACGATTGTGTTGAATGGTGATTTCAATCAGAGGGAATACTTCCATCAAAATGTGATTCTACTTTTAAGTCAAATTAATTTAAATTAAGTATCAATCTAAAAACTACTTCAATAAAATTTAATCTTTAAAAGCTTAAAGTAAACTCCATTCAATCCAACTTCTTCAACATTTTGTTGAAGGTGATAAATTAAGAAAACTCTAGCTGATAAAGGAGTCAATGTCAAATCAAGAGTTCTACTATATTCACTCTCAATCAATCTCACGCCAGTAAAGATGTAACCCGTGTCATCTAACTGCGGCTTGTGGCCACATATGATGTAATTATGACCAAAGTCTAATCGGTGTTTTGTGAACCATTATATTATGATCATGGTCATATGCTCCCCAATAGCTCTGCCCTTTGAGTTGTATGAATCATAGGGTACACCTGATAGAGCAAAAAGCTCTCTATCAGCTAAGGTAAACTTAAGATTGTCTCCTTAGACAAACACCACCCTAGGTCTATAAGGATTACTTGGATGATGTAACTCATGTGTTGCTAACAGGAATCCTTCAGTTAGGTTACATCGACTGCCTCCTCTGACTAAGTAGGCTAGGGACCATAACGGGATGAATGAAACCAGGATCTAGATCATCATTCTCCACCATCCATTTTAAGCTAATGATGATGAATTTCATAAATTCAAAATCTCTACAAACTCCACATACTACTACTACTATGTATTTAGCGATCTAACGAATAATTATTCAAAGTTCTCTCAACATTGGGAGGGGTAATTAACTATAGGTGCTTGTGCCTATAGGAAACCTGGAACCAGATCAAAAGTTCTCACCAAATGAGGACAAAATTTATGGGTAGTGTCTTATCTACTATTCTATCTGCCTTCTGAAAATTAAACCAACACATTTAAACCATACTCTCACCATTATCGAGAGGTCGATAGAGAATTTTCAGAGCTCACAAATTTCTGGAGACTCCGTTAGGGACAGGATTTTCTTTCCATCTTTGGCTAGTCATATACATGCTATAGTAGCAACAAAATATTTGAAAATTCAAAATACAAAATGGTGATTTAAATGTGTAATAAATTCAAATTATTAATGTATGAGACTATGTCGAATGAATTATTCTATAGAGTATATATTTATTATACTATTATTTTATTCTTAAGTACACATTTTGAAAGTATGAGGTGAAATAATAATTACTAATTACTAATGCCCACCTTTCACTTTTGTAAAATGGATCTACAGAGCACTCATTTTACTGTTCTATGGCATGGTGCAAACATCTTAGCTAATATGTCATCAACAAAGAAGATGTTAGAGATATAATTCAATTTGGTAGATTGAATTTCCCTATTATAGTTGGAATACAAATACCACCCATGGTGCACTTTCGTCGAGGTCATGCTAGAAGGCAGGTTTACTAAAGCTCCTACTCGTCATGCTAACCAATTCGACAACTAATGTTGTTAAAGAGTTATCCCGTGAGCTTCAATTTTTTGAAAGGTCAATCAAGCCTATAATAAAAAAATCATTACTTGGTAGAAAGTTTCAATGATATCTATGAATACGACCACTTTGTCAGTTTAAAGTTTTGCACTAAGAAGGCATGATGCAGAAGCTTCTTCTTCTAGAGGAAAACTAAGTAAAAGGTAAAGAAGGAGAATAAATGCTGAACTGCGAGCTCAGCCGTCGCTGCCTGAATCACTAACCATGTGACCATACTTGATGTCAGAAGTGAGTGTTATTATTCACAACAAGTTTAAAAATCTCAAGTGGGTGAAAAGGAATAGCTCTATTGGTTATATCAAGCAATCATTTTAGGGCAATGACACCAAGCTATAATCCCACAAAAGAGGCATCCCGAGACTCTATCCTCTAGAGTGCACATGGTGCTAAAAGTTGTCAAGGAGAAGGGTCTTATGAAGAAAAAGTATCAATGCCTGATTATCAGAGAAAATGAGAAAGCTTCAATAAAAGGCTACTCGGTGGGTGCTCAAGATCATCTTAAGCAATTCCTAAAGGTGTGCATCGAGGCATGACACCAGTATGTTCAGAATCCATCAAAATGTCCCGATGAAAAGGTATGAAAATTTGGAGGCCAAAGCCTCGAAGTGAAACTATCTTAAAGAAAGATAACGATGTGACATCTAGACTGTACTCCCACAAAATTCACTCTTTATATGCTAGTATTGGGAACTGAAGCAGTCTTGCCACTTGAAATTGAACTACATTCACTCCAAGTAGCCATTCAACATGATCTTACCTAAGATAAAAATGTATGTCTACAGATGGAAGAGCTTGAAGCTTGATGAGGTCAGCTCCAAGCTCATCAAAATTTAGAAGTTTATCAAGCAAAGATGTCCGGGGCTTTTGACCCATCCTCAAACATTCTGGTCTTGGTCTTGAGAAATTAATCTTAATCGACAAATTGGTGGCTAATTTGAGCCTAATTGGGAGGACCATTTTGTCATCGAGAAAGTATATCAAGGAGGCGTACCAACTCATTGACCTAAATGAAAAGACCAATGACACTAATTAGTGGTCGATACCTGAAAAAGTATTATATATGATAAATACATTCTCGAAATATAATAGAAATCCCCCTGCAATACAGGGGACATTTTTTAGTATACATATTTAGGTCGACATCGTGCTTCATGTCGATATCCCTAAATAAGTATACTTACTTAAGATAATAAAAAAAATTCATGAAAATTTCCATGTTAGGGGATCAATGCTTCATGTTAAAACCTTCTTAAGATCAAATGTATCAACTCAAATATTGATATATTTTCTTAAATTTTTTTAAAGCTCTTTCGAAGTGCTTTATATATCCCCTACAATACATGGGGCATTTTTTTATATATTCATCTAAGAAGACATCGTGCTTGAGATCCTTAGATAAATATACATGGTGATCGAATGAGCTACATTCATTTATATTAAAGAAGTTTAAACTCTATGTTGCATTTCTAAGCAAATCTATTATTCCCCTTTTAGGCAGGAGCCCTTTTTATGATTAAGATTGTTCAACCCCTCCTATGAAATAGGGGACCTTCTTGTATACATATTCAGGTTGGCATCGAGCTTTATGCCAAGATCCCTGAATATATCCATAATTATTATTATTAAGTTGTAGGTTCTAGCATGAACAAAAAAATCTATTTCTATGCATGAAAAGAGAGCCCTAAATATCAAAAGTTTATCTCTCAGATTTATCAAATTATGAAAATCAAGTCAGAAGAACTCTCAATTTTGAAAGCTTCAATTAACTAAGTTGGAATATATCAACCTCTACATCTTCAAGTCTAGGACATAGATGAGTTCTAAAGGTTGAACTCAACAAGCCTACAAATGGTCGAGTTGCTAACGCTCTCCTCATTCAACAAACTGCAAGAAAATGTCATAGTGAAAGAGCCCCCATTCGTTAGTCTGATGACTAAATCACAAACCCATCATAGCTTAAGTCGAAGGCTCGAACAGGTTCTAAAGGTTGAACTCAATAAGCCCAAATATGATAGAGTTGGTGACACTCTCCTCACTCAACAAGCTGTAAGAAAAAGCCACATTAAAAGAGCCCCTACTCATCAGTCCAATGATGATAGCTACTCAATCTCAAACCAGATCCAGCTTAGTGAATACAAGCAATTAGAATCCAAGAGATTTTTCTACCGGATCAATAGACCAAGATAATCTAAAGAAATTCTCAATTCATCACTGCCTCAAATCAATCTTTATATTACCTACAGGGTGATATTTTAATTTATTCTCAAATGATATGATCAAGCACGAAGCATAGATCAAAGCCAATTTCCTCATCAAGTCCATCAAAATAGAAAGCACAGGACTGAGGAAATAATTCCATGGTTGATACAAAGAAGGTCATCGAACTAAAGAAATTATGTAATTATCTATTAAAATGCATTACTAGGCTGCCAACTTAACATTATATACTTAATATAAGCCAAAAGACTGGGTCATCTGTATACATCCTTCAACAAGTTCGTCAAAGTAGCAAGCATAAGGCTGAAGATATACGTACACTTTCTGACAAGTCGATATGGACAAATCAGGTCAATCCTTCATCAAGTCCATCAAGCTTAAAGCTATGACACAAGGAATTCCAAGTCTCAAAACAAACAAACCAATTCCTCTATCAAACCCGACCAAGCACGAAGTTAGGGTCGGAGGAAACCCAAATTTGCAATAAAATAAAAGAAAGTGATCTTCAACAAAGCCATTGAAGTAGAGAGTAGATGGTGTAAGAACTCTTATCCATCAGACAAGTTGATCCTGACAAATCAGTCAATCCCTTCATTTAGCATGTCTAAAACATGGCATCATACTAATGAAACATCTTATAAAAGCTCTGTAAGCTACTGCAATTGAAGCTAAAGTGGTCTAAGTTCCGTGGCTAGCCCAAAAGGTCAACTAGTTTTCAACAAATATGACTCGCTTCACGCAAATCATATTTTTGGGGGGCATTTATTGACCTCCACATATGCTACATGAGTCGAATCGAGCTAAATATACTAGATATCACGAAACTAGTAAAATGACCTCCAAGCGATGAGCGAACATGCCATCATGTTCAGAACATCGAAATTGGTCAGAATATAAATATTGCACAATTTAACGATCAACCAATTAAGTGATCGAGCTGTCAATGTGCTTCTTGCGCATATAAGAGTCGAGTTGTGATAATGTCCAAAGCGACCTCTGTTTATAAAATTGATTATGTTGTTAGCTTTAAAACATCAAAATATATCAAATGAGATTATTCACACACAATTCGGACAAGTCTGTGCAAATGTCCAGTGATTGGAAGTGGCAACGTGCATTTTTAAGCTGAAATCTATCCAATTTGATGCTGACTTGAACCAAATAGCCTTCAATCATGAAACAGATTACGCCGTTGCATTCGAAACATCGAAAAAATCTTGAATCAACATGTATATTAACCATATAATGATGTTAGCTTAAAATTCATATTAAAATTGATTAAAAAAATTAATTAAAGAAATTTATTTATCGATAATAGCAAACCGAATAGCATTGATCTGCCTCTCTTCATTCGATCTTCCTAAAACTAATCCTCTCTCATTCAATCACCTTGCAAGCAGTGCTTCCTTAACCATTTCATGATCCGCTCCATCCAAAATCATGCAAGCAACCGCAAGCCCACATTTGTTTTCTCCCTCCCCCACGGTGTTCTCACTCATTTGAGAAAAGACTTCTTTGCTATGTGCATCTACCTACCACTCACTTCTCTCCTCTTCTTCACTTCTTTGCTTAACATCTTCAAGAATACCAGAACATGCTTCATCAGGACTCCGGTGCTTGGTAGGTAGCCATATCGTTTCTTTCCATTCTCTCCACTACTATGGGATGGGTCTCACTTAAAGTCACCTGTTTCTGATTTCTTTCATCTCTTACAACCCTAGCTTTGACTCCTGTGGTTGCTTTTCCTTTTCTTTCTGCAACCACTAAGATGGATGCTAGCGAACAAGGAAATAATGGAAATCATGCTGCAGATCCATTTGATGAAGATTCACTCTCCTCATTTTTGTTGAAAATTTGTGATATATTCGAAGAATCAATTTTTTTCCTCAAGTTGGAGAGTAGTATCAAGTTGAAATCCCACATGTAGAAACAAAATCAGTTCTATTTTTGCTTAGATCTATCTCATATGATGATGCCAAAATGTCACCATTGATGAATTTGGAATTGGGCTACAAATCCAAGTTAATTGGCTTTAGTATGCAGATGATAATATCAAGATCAAATATAAAAAAAGGAATTTTTGAGGAAGTCACCATTATTTTGCTCGGTGATCATGGAATGACTGGTACCTACGATGAGAAACATGTGTTTTGAGCAATTGGCTCCCGATTGATTGAGAGCTATTGGATCAATTTTCATGATTCTTTGCTCACCATTCAACCTCCAAGAATTTCTTCCTGAAATGCGATAGATGAATGAGGGACTCAGCTCTGGAATAGTTGAGAATGGGGATAAGCTGAGAGTTTATCTTAAGGAGGATTTGCTAGTGCAGATTCATTATGCTGAAAGCAATTAGATTCTAGTGATCGTCGGAATAGTAGAAGAAGGGTATACAATGAAGTATAAGAGGGAGAAGAGGTATCCATGTGGAGGGTCTCACGGCTATGATAACTTGTTGTTCACCATGAGATCATTTTTTTTTTGGCTCGTGGGCTGAGGTTTGCAAGGGGGGAAGAAGATCCCTTCGTTTCAGAATATCGAGGTTTATAATCTTGTAACGGCTATTCTAGGTTTGAAAGGAGCTCTGAATAACGGCTATGTCTCATTTGTGAATTCTACTCTTCTGAGCAAATAGGCTTAAAAGAGGTCGTTGGTTTTAAGGAGCAATACTGTCAATTTCCATCAGAGTCATGGACATGTCGTTGAAGCCTGCAAATAGCTGAATGAACAAATGACTGGGAAAATTGATGATATCGCAGAAGGGTCATTATTATCCTCTCATGTGAAGGGTACTTACAAGAGGCATCATGTTGCTTACTCTACTATACAAGTAAGGAAAAATAAAGTATGGCATGAGCAGAGGAGACTTTAAAGTAGTTGTTGTCTAGTTCAAAAAATTTAAATTTAGTTTCAAGATCCGCTAATGCCCAATAGGGCATAGTGGTGAAGACTCAATGATGTGCAAAACATCATATGTTCATTAGGATGTACCGAGTAAGCCAAAAAAAATTGTTAGATGTCGCTTCCCTTATGTTAAAATTTTAACTAAATTTTGGACTTAAAAAAAAGAGGGGGGAGAATCAAGATTCATTTAAAATGAAATTTGAATGTGCATAAATTGCATATATATTTACTTTTATGCAGCTGATTGAAGGCATCGTTATGCTCATTAGGGCGTAATGAGATTAAATGTCAACCGAGGCACTTCAAAACACCAACCGTCATGCTCATTATGACGCTGGAATAGTGTTGAAGTGCTGCCAAAATTTCGTCAAATTTTTGGGACTTAACAAAAAAAATATTTAACATTATGTTAAATATAAAATATAAAGTCCTAAAGAAATAAATTAGAAATTAAATATAAATAAACTTGAAATGAATTTGAAAGAGACTTGAGTATAAATAAAATTAAAATCATATTTCAAATAAGAAAATAGGGATCAAACTCAAGTGAACTTATAAAACTTAAAATAAATTTGAATCCCTTTGATATACATGAACGAAACTCACAAGAGACTTAAGATAAATTTGAAGTCCAGTTACTAAATAAATATGAAACTTGATCTGGAGTTGAGGATAAATTATCTGGATCACAAGTCTTTTATGTGAATAAATTATATTTAATATCAAAGCAGTAAAGATCTCAATTGACTATTAAATGACGAATGATTGGTGATAAGTCTAAATATCCAATTTCAAATTGAGAATAAAGGTGCGCAAGTGATTTGGTAGCTTTCTCACAAGCACAAATTCAATTAGGCAACTCATGATCAATCATGAATGTAGCATTTAAAAGGATCATTTGGATCTTACGCTTAAAGTCGGGTTTGAAGCACAAGAAATTGGTTGAGTGCTACTTTCAAGCTAAAGTGAAAATAAAATAAAATTTATAAGAAGTTTTCACTATAACCAAATGGAATATTAGTAAGTATAGGCAAGAATTCTTAATGAATAATTGGCTTGAATTCAAATAAGCTTACTTAAAGTATGCATAATAAACTATCTGTTCAAGAGCAAAAGTTGAATATAATGAGCTGATAAATATTTAAAAGATTGTTAATGATCACAAGCTAAATAATCATTGATAATTGAAGAATGCAATGAATAAATTAAATACAAGCAAAGTTATAATATTTTAAATCAAAAATATGAAATGCCTTCAACACCGGATCTATAATTCTTTGTACAAAGATAGAGAGAACACTAAATTAAATTATCCATGAATTATGGAGCTTCTTTCAATCAAAGATTAGAAATTTTATTCTAATTATGATTTTCAAAATCAATACAACAACAACAACAACAACAACAACAAGCCTTTATCCCACTAAGTGAGATTAGGTTACATGAATCCTTTGTCTCCATTGTGTCTTATTATGTGTCAAATTCTCATTTAATTCAAGTATACTAAGGTCATTTTTTATACATCTTAACCAAGTCTTTTTTGGTCTACCTCTACCTTTCTTAATATAAGGAAAATCTAATGCATCTACTATCCTAGCTGGGTCATCGGACGGCCGATGCTTTATGTGGCCAAACCATCTAAGGCGACTCTCTAATCTTATCTGCTACTGGAGCTACTCCAACTTTTTCCCGAACATACTCATTTCGCATTTTATCTCTAAGAGTAAAGCCACTCATCCACCTGAGCATCCTCATCTCTGTAACACATAACTTAGTCTTATGATTCTCTTTTATTGGCCAACATTCTGTACCATAAGTCATTGCAGGTCTTACCACCATCTTATAAAATTTTCCCTTAAGTTTAAGTGGAACTTTTCTATCACACAATAGGCAGATGCATTCCTCCACTTCAACCATCCAACTTGAATTCTACTAATAACATCTCCATCTATTTCACCATCATTTTGAACAATAGAGCCTAAATATATGAATCTCACTCTTATTAATGACTTGCTCACCTAATATCACAACACATCACTAGAACTTCTACAACTAAAATTACACCATATATTCATTTAGATCTACTTAAGCGAAAACCTTTAGACTCTAATGTTGACCTCCATAATCAAGTTTCTCTTGGGCTCATCTCTAATCTTATCAACAAGAAGAATGTCATCGCAAAAGCATACACTAAGGTACATCTTCCTAGAGCAAATGAACCGGCGTTCGACAAAATCGGCTTCGGGCCGATAAGAGATCGCTCATGATCTATCGATTAATTAATCAAACAAGCGCGAACACTTTGTGAATAATCGATTGGTAAATGAACAAGCTCAACAACTCGATTCGATTATGATCGTGAACAAGATCATTTAATGTTCATGAACAAGCTCGATAATGCTCGACATGATCGTGAATAAGATATCGCTTAATGTTCATGAACATACTGCCAACAAGCTCAAGTAATTTTAAGAAAAATATTTAACATTTATGAAAAAATGTAAACATTAACTAAATTAAAATATATTTATATTTATATGAATTTTAATTTTAATATTATATAATAAAAATTTCTTAACTTTGAATTGTAAAAAATTTCTTAATTTTAATTTTAATATTACATAATAAGTAATAACCATTATCCATTAATCAGCCGGACTGTTCCGTTCCGGTCCGTCACTGACTCACTAGCTCACGAGTCACTGAGTCCCAATCGAGCCAAGCGGGGAGGTCGGCTTGCTCCTCAATCAGCTTATTGATGGACTATAAATTAGCATAATAAGTAAAAATATGTAACCTTAAGCAAGTATTCAATTATTCAGATTCCTAATTCTTAAAGTGATTTTTCTTCTCTTCTGCTTCTTCCAAAGAAAACCCTAGAAGCTAGAGCCAGAAAAGATTTTGTAGTTCGATTGTGCTCTATATGGCCAAGGTAAGTGATTTATTGGTTTACATTTGTGTAGGAGATCGACGAATGAGAGGAAATGAACTCTAAAATATTTGATTGAGGGAATCATGGTCGTGTCATTTGCTGTCATGAACTCTTAGTAATGAGAGGTAAATCTTTGTGGATAAGTTTGATTGGTTTATTTCCATTATGTCATTATTTAGGTTATAAATAAATTCAATGTTTTGATATTTCCATTATGTTATGCTTGAGACTTTGAGTTTTTCTCCTTTTTTTTTTAATTCTGATGGAATCGGTGGAAATCATTTTTTTGGTTGTGAACTTCATTTTTTTTTAATTGTGAAATCAGTGGAAATCATTTTGCAATTGTTTGGTTGTTTGCTGTAAGCATGTTCGGAAATTATCTTGAGGTAAAATGTGGACCGTGGTCTATTCTTCTTAGTTTTGTCAAATTCAATTTTTCAGTTGTTTGCAGAAAAATTATTTTTCGGTTGTTTGCTATCATATGGGGAGATTATGTGCTGGAATGTGAATCGAAATGTTGGCTATCTTTAATATATTATGGTATTGATATGAAGTATGGGGGAGGTGTGGGTGTGGCCATATATGGTTGCAAAGTTATGTAACTTGCATTCAAGTGTTGCCTTCTCAGTATTGGTAACATGATGTATTATCAATTTGCCTAACTTGCATTCAAGTGTAGTGGGTGGCATTGAGAATCTCACTTTTATTGTTGATTTAAAACAATAACATCCCCATTTATATTTTGTTTTTCTGACTCATTTTAATTTTGAATACATTGAGCTAATCTCATTATGCTTACTGACATGCTACCCAGCTCATTGGGTTCACCTATGATATCGCTTAAATTGTTTCTCATGTAGAAGCAAACATTCAAGTGCACCACAAGGCCCTTATAATTTAATCGTAGCCCATAGTGTCAATGTAGCAGCCTAAATTTTATTAAAATGTCATCATCATATTCATTTATGAGTAGTGAGGTCATGTTCTTGCACATGGGTGAGTTGTTAAATCCAATATGACTCTATTAATAATTTCACATCAACTTCTAATTTTATTTAGAAATTGAACTTCAAATTTATTACAAGTTTCTTGTGGGTCTCACTCAAGCTCAATGATGAGCTATCAAATTCATGAGGAAGCTAGCATTTTATTACTGCCATGACTTGGAAAAGTCCTATTAGTGTCTTTAGCGAGATATTAAGCAATATTCTTGCTAATGATTAAGTTATTAATTCTTTGCCATGACTTGGAAAAGTCCTATCAAATTCAAAGTCTCATTTAGTTATACATTGACTATTTTTCATTTCAAATACAAATTGTCGATGATATCTTGGTATACATTATAGCCTTACTAGTTTTACAACTTCTTTTGCTTCCTTTGGATGAAATAAAGCCTAATGAAATAATTTTTTTACTACTATGTCATTTATGCTCATTATATTAAAGGTATGTCTTCTAGTCAATCAAAGGAAGATGTCAATCCTATAGGACCTATTGTTAGTCCTATACAAGTGCCTATGAGAAAGATAATTGTTCCAGTTGATGACAGTCAAATAGAGAAAGCTGATCCTTTTGCTAAAAAAGTAAGAAGAAAGACATCATCAATATGGAATGATTTTACTTTGATCAAAGTCAATGATGGAACTAAGAGGGTATAATGTAATCATAATAAGCTTACAAAGAGCAAAGGTGCTACTACAAATATAAGCAACATTTACTACATTGTGGTAGGAGGATGGTGAAGCTCAAGGGCAACTTAATGTTTCAATTCAACCACCTATGATTGCAGTACCATTGAATCTATGAGAGCTTGTAGAATCGGAGATATGATCATGCTAGTGGTAGAGTCATTGATCAATATCGCTTTTTAGGGATGGAAACAGCTCAATATTTATTATGCGAGTGACTGTATCAAGTTTCTATGGAATTAACAGAAAGGCAAAGGTTAGTGGCTTATTTTACTTTACTCATTACAAATTTAACTATTTTGACATTAATATTTATATAAATTATGTTGTACAGGGCAAAGAGGAGATGAAAGAAGTTCTTTTACCTTGATTATGGATTCAATGTTAGAACTTTGAATTGAAACTCTACTGATTTTGAACTAGTTTGATGTGTTATTATCTTTTTCTCTTGAACTCTTTATGAAGTCATGAATGTCATATGATTATTATATGTTTTTTTTACCCTAAATGAAATTATATATTGAAAAGGTAATGTTTCATCCTGAGTTTATGCTATAGCATAAACTCAGGAATGTGAAAGATGGTGGTACTATGCATTTAGCATAGGCTTTTAGCCTTTCAGGTACATTTTTTAATTATGCACATTAATTTTTATAAATTTCTATTGTTCATGAATTCTAGATACTTATTTATGCACATTTACATAGTTCTTTCAAGCTTGAAATAGTATTGGTTGAGTATTGGCAATGAAAGCAATGATGATATTCCATTCTCTATAGTGACTGCTTTCTTGAATGATATATAAGTAGTAGTTGCCCTTCTCTTTAAGTATTGCTAATAGCCATTATGTTGAGGTCCTATTAAAATGCATTTGTGATGGTACTTACTCTATAGAATTTGGATCTTCAATGTAATATTTGTTGCCCTTTCTTTTAGAGTTGATGGTAGCTATTATTGTGAAGCTTAATTTGTAGTTTTCTCTAAGTATTGTTGGCAGCCATTAAGTTGAAGTCCTATTGCCATGTGTTTGTGATGATAAGTAATTTAAAGAATTTGGATCTTCAATGTAATGTTTGTTGTCCGTTCTTTAGAATTGATGGTAGCTACTATGTGATGAATTATTTTTTAATCTGAGCTTGAGCCAATATTAATATTTTATCTGTGTCATAAGGTAATGTGTAACCGTGTAAGCTTTGCTCTAAGCTTTAAGCAAAAAAAAAAAAAGAAAAAAAAAAGAGGTTTGACTTTAACCTTGTATCATTTTGCTCTAGTTATGGATGTTCTTACTAGGCATTTACAAGAGGATGTACCTTGGTGTGCTTTTTGTTGATGACATTCTTCTTATTGATAAGAGTAGAGAGGGAGTTTAAGAGAAACTTGAATTATGGAGGCCAACTATATATATGGGAGAACTAATACAATGCCCAGTGGCCAATGAGATCTTCCGAGCAGAATGACAATTCTCAGAGCTGTATGCATTATATATATATTTTTCTTAAATACTAAAATGTTTTGTTAATGAGCCTCTAATTTATAAGTTGCAAATCAGTTTCCAGAGATCGTCAAAGCAATTCCAGAGGCACTTTCTCTGTTGGACAGACTTTGAGAATTTGTAAAGGGCCTCTAAAGGGTTATCTTTGCCGTGTTATTAGAATGCGCCGTGCTGATGTCACAGTCAAACTTGATTCTCTTGGGAAGCTTCTTACAGGTTTGTTTTTCCTATAATGTATCATTTTAAATTTAGTTCTCTATTTTGTAAAATTTATAATTATTGGTACATCTGTGCAGTGGATGAAAAGTTGCTATCTTGTCCTAATTCTAAGAGGTATTTAATCCTACATGCTTTTGAAAAGCATGCTTATCCGTTGTTCCTTTTATCTATTGATGTTTTTTTTTATCGTTATGCTGTTAAGTTTTTATAGTTCTGATGCTTGCTAAGCTGGAATTTTCATAGGGATGATGCCATTGTCATGCAAAGCGACATATTTGGGTCTCAAGAAGAGCAGCCGACAGGTGGGTTCTTATTATGTAATTTTACCTTTTTACCTTCTGGTGTGATAAAAAGTTCCTGTTCTTTAGCTAAATGCATTTTATTTGTTTGAAAATGATGATATATATATATATATATATATATATATATGAAAAGTTGGACTGTCCTCTACATGTTTTAATGACGGTGCTTAGAATATTTGATGTCAACTTGTTATCCTTTCATAGATCTTTTCACTCATAGTTAAAATCTTTATGAACAGCTCTTCAGGATGTAAAGCCATTAGAATTTTGATTGTGAATGTATTGGAATCTAAAATCATTGTTATTTGTCTATTAATTACAAAATAAGTGGCAATTTTTGGAGCTACACGATGCTAGTTGTTTCACCTGTAGAAAGATTTCAAATTTTTATTAAGATATTTTTTTCTAGGATGCTTTTGTGTAGGAGGCTTTGAAAACATTGGATAACCTATGTTCAGAAATAGTTCGTTTTGTTGGCTAGATGGTGTTTTTTTTTCCAATGCAATGATGCTTTGTATTTTCTTTCTATCAAAGGGAATTAATAATTGATTCTAAGCCTGTAAATTTCATATGCAATTCTGAAGATTCCTAGCATATTTTTGTTAACTGATTCAATGATAATGTTAAATTCCAAAAAACTACAATAATCAAATTTAGATATTATTATTTTATGCTAATTCTGTAGGTATATATAATCACTAGACCAATTTTATGATTTTTGTTATCTTGGTGCTATTTAATACATTTAATATTTAAGGTGGCTTACTGGATGCGACAGAAGGGTTAGGGATGGATAACTTTGAGTTTAATGCTGGAACGTCATCATTTGGAAGGTAGATTAGTACATACTACAATCTTATATTGGTTCAAGTTTCTCCAGGTCTATGCATGGAAGCCAAATATATTATTCATGTTATCTAATTATTATTTACCGTGACTTTAAAATCTAATGTTTCATATGTAGGTGTAAACTATAGTCTCTGTTTTTTTTGTGATTGTAAATGTAGCTGGTTAGGATTGATGCGTTACTTTCTGCAAATTTAGTGGTAATTGCAATCAAATTATGCTATACTGAAAAGATTGCACTAACACTGAATCCTGAAAGATTATGTTTGCATATTATAAAATGAAGGATGTGGGACTAAAGTTTATCATACTTCGAGAAATTCTGCATTGTATTAGTTCTCCCATATGTGCTGAAAGATTATTTATATGGGGCCATTTTTGCACCAGCTATATAATGTGTTCAATTGAGCCTCTTCTCATGTATGTTCCAAAATATTTTCTCTATGCAATCATTTTGGATTAGAGCATTGTGTCTATTTAAACATTAAGAATCTATCTACATTGTATGTTTTCCAAGAGAAGAGTCTTTAGCAACAAATTATTAGAACATGATTGAGAATCCATGAGTCTTACAATATAACCTCTGGCCAAACATAGATTGTCCATGAATCTATAAATAATCTTACCGATGCCTTAATGCTGATTTTACCTTATGTATGTAGCTGTATTGTTACTTTGCCTTAATATGTCTCATACAAAATCATTGATACCCTTTCTATTTTTGGCAACCTTGTGGCCTTGTGGCCCTGGGTTGTTCCTAAATTGTTGTTCTGATGGTTGTTGTTCCTGCAGCCCTGTTGTTGCTCATACAATTTGCAGATTTCTGATGTTCTTATATATGATTTCTGCAACTCTGTTATGCTGTTCTTGGTGGCTGAAAAATTCCTTCTGATTTCTGCAGCCCTATTCGGCTGTTCTTGGTGGCTGAAAATTTCTTTATGGTTTCTGCAGCCCTGTTCTACTGTTCTTGGTGGCTGAAAATTTCCTTATGGTTTCTGCAGCCATGTTTGGCTTTCTTGACAATTTCTTTATGATTTCTGAAGTTTTTCTATTTTTGATTTCTGCAGCTCTGTTTTTATATATGATGGTTTGGGATATGTTTTGTAGTGTTGGTGGTTTGGCTATCTGTTTTGTAGGCTTTGTTGTTCATACGCCTGGTTTGTAATTAATTGCTTCTATCTAGCTCTATTGGGTCCTTATGCAGCCTGGAATTGGGACTTACTGTAGGCTAACTTTTCTTTCTTTTTAAGTTTAAGCTTATGTTACTATTTACTAATCTCTTTTTGAGTTCTTGCAAACTTATATTACTAATATTTGAGTTCTTGTTCAATTGCTGACTCTTTCAAACTTTCGATTACATTTGAGATTCAGAACTTATTATCGATTGTACGGTCTCTTATTTCTTGGAGGTGGAGTTTATTTTTTTTTTTTTTTGTCATTAGACCGTTAGTTTTTGTATTTTATTTTATTGTACTTGGTTTAAGGACTATTCTCTTTAGGCTATCTTATATTCTTGTAACTTTTTGAGCATCAGATTTTGAGAGTTGTCCACTTTAAGGACTTTGTTTTCTTTCTCTTAAATGCAAAAATTTTCTTTTATAATTATTTTACAAATTTTATTGCTTATTTATTCATGAACACAAATTCGCTCATTAAAGTACTTGATAAGTCTCGTTTATCTTGTTAATTTTATTTAGTGGTTAAGGCTCGCTTATTTAGTGCTATTTTGTTTACTTACCGCCGCTCTCTCGATAATTTCGTTAAGTCGCCGATAAGGCTCGCTTAGTTACATCGATAAGGCTCTGAAGGCTAGTTATCGCCGATAAGGCTTGACAATGTTCGCGTTAAGACATTTGATTAAGCTCGTTTATCATAAATAATCAAGCTACTCGATAAGGGCTCGATTAGCTTTAACCAACCAAACACGACCAATCTCAAACCAAGTTTGAACAACGCTAACTAACGGCTCGAACACCTCAACCGAGCTCGAACACGACATACGAGCTAACCGAAGCTCGAGCTAAAGATCTTATCTCAAGCTCAACAGCCTTGACTCGCTTGGTCGTTGCAGCCCCTACATCTTCGTAAATGCCTAGTAAGAACATCAATAACTAAAGCAAAAAAAGATAAGGGCTTAAAGCGATCCTTGATGTAATCCAACCAAATAGGAAAATATTTTGTCAATCCTCCTTGTGCTTGGACACAAGTAATGCTCTAGTATACATATCCTTAATGACTTGAATATGACCAATATTAAATCTGCTCTAGAACTCTCCAAAGAACATCTCTTGAAACTTTATCATAAGCTTTCTAAATCAATAAATATCATATGTAGATCCTCCTTACTTTCTCTATACTTCCATCAAACCCCTTAACAAATGTATAGCATCCATAGTAGATCTACCTGACATGAAACCAAACTGATTGTGAGAAACTTTTGTATCACATCATAACATATGCTCAATTTCTCTCTCCCATGATTTTAATGTATGACACATTAACTTAATTTCTATAATTTGCACACTCTTGTGCATCACCTTTATTCTTAAATATAGGAACCAAAGAAACTCTTCCTCCACTCATATGACATCTTTTAGTCTTTAAAATAACATTAAAATATTTGTAAGCCATGAAATTCGATCTCCTAAATATTTCCACACTTCTACCTGGAATATCATCGGTCCTACTATTTTTTCACATTTCATTTTCTTTAAACCATCTCAACTTGATTTACTAATATGATGATAAAACAAAATTCTCTATTTTTATTTAGTATTAAAGTTGCTAAAATCAATCGAGATCCTTCATTGAAAAGTTTATCAAAATATCTTATCCACCTATTTTCAATATCCTTTCTAAGAAAAGTACTTTATTATTTTCATCCTTAATACACCTCACTTGAACGGTCTTTACTTCTCCTATCTCTTGGTTGGCTAACTTATACATACATCTTTCATCTTCTTTGGTATCTAATCTATTATATAAATCACTAAAAAATTTTTGCATCATATATTACTTTTTAGAATTTCTACAATTTATATCTTTCCTAATTCAATTTTTACATCAAAATCAATTATTTCATTAATTAGATGAAATTGTCTAAGTTATAAATACCGCACGTGTTCGGACATTAGAGATTTGAAGTGCAAATTTTAATATATGAAAAAAGTTGCTAAATTATAATTAAATGAAAATATAAAATCAATCTCATGATTTAAAAATAAAATTATCTAAAAATAATCGCATCCCTCTTAATTATACAATGCTTAAAAGTTGATGTTGCTTCCTTGGTCTTAAGACCAGTTAACAAAACCTAAAAAATCTAATTATTATAAGAATTTTAACTTATTAAAATATCTGAGATGTTAATTTTGTCATGACAATAGATGATCATTATAAAACTAATAGAAAGATCTAAAATAATAATTAAACAATTAAAATAATACATCTACCTCGATAATGATTGTTTGAATGGTGATTTCAAGGGGATACTTATCAAAATGTGATTCTAATTTCAAATCAAATTAACTCAAATTAAGTATCAATCTAAAATAAATAAAATATAATTTTAAAAGCTTAATGCAAACTCCATTCAATCCACATTCCACAACGTTTATCAAATTAAAAAAACTCAAGCTCACAAAGGAGCTAATGTCAACAAGTGTTCTACTACCACTCTCAATCAATCTCGCCAAGAAAGATGTCTGTCCTCGACCAGCCAAGAGCACATATGATGTATTTACTGAGTCATCGCCACGCCAAATGAAACCATTATATTACAAACCGAATCCACCCTTTGAGTTATAAATCATAGGTACACCGATAGACAAAAGCCTTTGTCAACTAAAGTAGACTTAAGTTTGTCAAACAACACCAGTCTACAAGGATTACTTGACGACGAATCATGTGCTAATACATCATTGGTTGACTACCTCTAACTAAGTAAACTAGGACCACGGGGATGACCAAACCATGGGATAGAGCACGCCATCATTCCCCAACCATCCGTTTTTTAAGCTAATGATGATGAATTTTATAGATTATAAACCTCCAAATTCTAAAACTTCTAATCGCTACTTATATTTAATGATATACCCTTAATCGAAAGTTCTCAATATTGGGATAATAATTAACTATAGGTGCTTGTCATAGGAAATGAACCATATCTAAAGTTCTCACCAAATGAGGACAAAATCTGTAGTGTCTTATCTACTATTCCATCTTTCTTAAAAATTACACATATTTAAACCATACTCTCATTCGTGTGAATTTTGAAACCCATAGAGGAATTGTTCACATTTGAACTATTTTAGTAAAGATGAGAACAAAATGATTAGAAATGTCAATATCAATTTCTACCTCTATAAGCATTTAGCTTCAGCAAATGATTGTATTTTCTCTCAGCTAAATAAAGTGATATCTTGATCTACATTTTCATTTTTTTTACGAGTATAAATTTCATATACCTATTTTAAAGCATGTTAGATTATTTAATCACCATGCATTCATAGACATAAAGCTATTTAAGCTTGATACATCACATTAAATCAAGCATAAATTTTAAAATAATATACATATGTAATGAAACGCCTCAATAAGACGAGTTCAACGACACTAAAATCGGTCAAGAGCTTAAATGAGCTCAATTAAGCCCAAATATTATACATGAAAACTTCGAGACACTCATTAAATAGTCAAATAACTTCAAAGTTTAACGTGATTATAGTCAAATCGAACAGCTTGATGAGACGAAACCAATGAACCTAAGATCACTCAAATCAAAATTCAATTGAATGGTCAAATCAAAAAAAAAAACTATTGGCGATCAAATTAATCGATATGAACCGTTTGATAAAGTATTTTAGAATTTTGGCTAGAATGACCAAAATGCCCCTCTCAGAATTTTATAAGTAGGACCTCATTCTTATCAAAAAGGGAGAGAAGGCGAGAGTAGAAACTTAAAATTCATCACCACTACAAACATCACTATTTGCCACTTATTATTGTCATAATGACACGATACAACCCAACTTCTATTACATTATGATGACATGAAATTATTAGGATTTCTCAAATACAATATCGTAACCCCATTATCGAGAATATTTAAACTTTGTAAAAGTAGATATATAAGAACATTTTATTATGTCGTCGTGATTTTTCCCTCTTTTGAGATTTTTTTCCGCATAAAATTTTGGAATTTCTTGTCTCTTAAATATTTGTGTGTGCTTATTTCCAATAAAAAAGCATAAAATTTTATTTTACCATCTGATTTTTGCATAATAAAGCTAAATCACATAAAATTGTATTGTTACGTTTTATGATATTAGATCTTCTTTGAAATTATATTGTGATTCATATTTACGCTTAGGTTAAGAGCTTTCTTCATCGACATAAAATTATTTGGGCTAAAGGCCAACAAATGACCGATAAATATGTACTTTATTATTAGCACTCTAAGCTCAAACTCCAATAGTGTTATACCAGAGAATAATGTGTATATAATTTATATTATGTACTCATAACATAATACAACATTATTAGCGTTTAGACGTAGAGCTATATTCGAGTTTCACACGTAATTATTTCTCCAACAAAAGAAGCAAAAGGTATAATAATAATAATAAAATAATAATTATTATAATAATAATAATAATAATTATTATTATTATTATTATTATTATTATAAAATATTCAGCATGCAAGTTTTTCATATTTGCAACATACATTCACTTGACTGTGAATGAGAAATGTAAACCTTTAGCGCTTCATTTCAAAACAACTTAAGAGGACCCACTTATTTATTTGCAAATATTCATCATTTTTCATTTGCTCTTTTATGTGGTGTCGAAGAATCTACTGATCTAAATATTGAGAAGAAAAGAACTTAAATCTGAAATGAAATGAACAGGATTCTTAGGATCAGGAAATCCATAGAGAAGGCTCGTCAGGAGAATTTGCAGACCCCCTCTTGGGATTGAATATGACACGTTTTCATCTTCACACCTTGCTGGCAGGAATCTCAGCTTCGATTCACATTTAAAAAATAATAGCAATAGAGCACCATAGGCAATATCATGTGTGTGAAAAGACCAAGGACTTAAATAGTCCCTATTTGAACCTAATTTGAAGCCTTTTGAGATCGCCAGCCCCTTAGACTAACGGAAAAATAAGTCTTGATGGCAAGGCAAGGGTTCAAGAGTCCTATTCCTATATATATGATTGAATGTTCTACTTATCAGCACCTTGGCTTTCCTAGTAATCTCAGTACTTCCTAGTATTTAAGCTGCTTCTCTGTTATTTTGGTTGGGAGCACAGCTTGAGAAGAAATCATGGAGGAGAAGAATGACATGGATAAGGAAGAAGAGATAATGCTGCCTGGTTTCCTGCTTTCATCCTACAGATGAAGAGTTGGTAGGGTTTTACCTGAGGAGAAAGGTAGAGCAGAAGCCACTTTCTATTGAGCTGATCAAGCCAGTGGATATATACAAATATGATCCATGGGACCTTCCAAGTAAGCAATAAACCATTCGTTATTAGATTATTTCTTAAGCAGCAATGATTTTTTTATATACATTTTAGAATAAAAACTATTATCCACTTTTGCCATTTTTGGGCTTCTTAAGTTATTAAGTTGCAAATTTTTCAGCTGTCAAGTTTAAAAAAAAAAGTTTTGAAGCTAGCATGTTTCTGTTACTTAGGAGTTGGAAAGAAGTTGAATAAAATATCTTAATTAAATTTTTTATTTGAGATAAGTACAATATATATATTTTAATTATTTAATTTATATTATACACATCTTAAAATAAATTAAATTACTTAATGATTAGGAGTATACATTCAATCAGTTCGAACCAACCAAATTATAACTCGGTTAGGTCTGGCTTGATTTTTGGTTAAATCTAATAATATATAAAAATAATAATCTCAATTTCTTATCAACTACATAAAACTCAATCTAATAATTTCGATACATAAAAATTTCTTAGACAAATAAAAATCTTTCAAGTTATACAAATGAATTAACATTTACAACAAAAATTATATATTTATATTTAATTTCTTAATTATTTTGAATTACTTTGTTTAATGGATCCTTTTTTTTAAATCAAAATGAAAATTTAAAAAATCAAATAGCTTAGCACTTAAAAATCTAAAGTTAAATCAAATCAAATTGATCACATCTCAATTTGATTTTAATAATGTGCTTATCTATTCTCAATAATTTTTTTTATTAGAATATCCTCAATATATATATATATATATATATATATATATAAGTACTTTCTTCCCTTTGCTTGAAGGGAGTTCATTCTTATTTGCCCTAATGTTTCCGCTCCCACAGCTATTTTGTTGCATGCATCCATGGCAATTGTTAAATTCTTTTGGGAGAGAGATTCTTAACTTTGTCAAATCCTGTGAATGGTGAATTTAACAAATCCTAGACTTCAACAACAATGAGGTTGGAATATAATTTAACTAAACATCTCATTTAAAAAGTCATGAAATAATGTATAATTGATGTGTTTCAGGGAAGATAAATTCTCAAATTTGTAATCACATAAATGATCCTTTTTCTGCTCTAACCATCTTAATAGCAAAAGAATCGGAGAGAAAGAATGGTACTTCGCCCAAGAGATCAAGTACAAAACGAAAGGTGCCAAATAGAGTCACTGGAGCAAGTTTCTGGAAAGCTACTGGCACAGACAGGCCCATCTACTCTTCTCAAGGCATAAAATGTATTGGACTGAAGAAATCTCTTGTGTCTACAAGTGATGCAAAGGAAAGGAATCAAAACTGATTGGATGATGCATGAGTTCAGACTTCCCTCCCAAAACGTTCCGAGAACTTTGGATAAGAACACTCTAAGCGATGTAACAGAAAATACTATCTTATACTACCGTAATTTTCATAAGATAATTTGTAATAATTCATCTTTTCTTCTTACAGACTCTTGGGCTATCTGGAGATCTTGAAGACTAACATAGCACTAGAGGCGCTTTAGCGTCTCCATTAACAATCTGACTGAGAGGATTCTCTCTTGTGAATGCAATAAATAGCTCATATTTTGCATCAGAGAATACCTCATGTGTTCTCAATGGCTTGGAAAGGCAAAGAAGTGTTGAATCTTATTCTTCTTTAGAAGGTTATGACTTCAAGTCCTTCAACTTGATCAACAGCATATCTGATACGCCCACAGGTTTCATGTTTTCAACACAGGAGACTTTAATACCATTCTATGCTAGCATGGACTGTGGAGAGCAACAGCCATATAGTAGTTATGCAGTCAACTATCCATTGGAGATGAGAGGAAACTTAGGGACTGAAGAAGAAGACTTAATGGTGAAGAAATCTATCTCTTAATAATATGATCCATGGGAATAATAAGAGCGCTAAGAGCAATAGTTTCCAGTTAACTTTCCACAAGATTCTTTTGATGAAGGGCTGAACTGCATCAATAAATTCTAAACTTGATGTTTAAGTTGTGTTTTTACCAAATTTCTTCTGTTAGAATTACTGTTTACTTTGAAACTGAAATCCTCACCAAATCAATTAATGAATCAAACATATTTCACCATTTTTCAAAACAAAATTTTAAACTTCAAGCAAACAATTTTTCTCTCAAGATAAATAGTGCTCTTATATTTGTATTGTGACATCTACTCACAAATTTTTAAGAAAGATGTCAAACTTAAGGGCTTCTTTGGAATCAATTTTGTTTTGTATTTTTTATTTATTTATATTTTTATGTTATTTTTCATAATATATTTGTTTGGTAAAGTTTTTAAGAGTTATTATTTTTTATTTAAGAAAAAAACATATTATTTTTAAAAATAGTCAAAAATAACTTTTAGATTTTTTGAATGTTTTTAAAAACAACTATCACAACTAAAAATATAAAATTCATTTTAAGTGTTTTTAGAAACAATGTGATTTGTTTTTAAAAATAAAAAATAAAAACACTTAAAAATTATACTAATTAAACATATTTTTTAAAAATAAGATAAAAATATAAATATAAAATAAAATTGATCTCAAATAAGCCCTAAGTGGTTCAAATATCTATACTTTGATAAGGATTATCTCATCTAATGAATATTTTTCATAGTTTTATTTGTTACAATAAGAGCACATGAATAGATCACAAACACAAATCTAAAAATACAATTTTGATTTTATGAGAAAAATGCTTGACAAAAAAATTTACATCATATGTATTAAGTGACTGTATAAAAAAGTTAAAAGTAAAGAGGAGCACACACAAAACATACCTTATATATATATATACATAGACACACACACATATACATGCAAAAAAATAATAATAAGACTCTATATCTCTCTTATATTATCGTAAATCCAAAAAAAATTCATAATTTGATTATTTCACATACATTGGACCGCAAGATTTTTGCTCCAAGCATAATGGATTGGAGACAAAAGTTTCAACAATAGTTGACCAGCAAATAATTTGGGATAGTGGGCCCCATCTATTTGTAAGAGAAAAGATTTTATGTGTGAGTCCCGATAAATGATATGACTTAATAATATAACGCATGACACTCAATCAATACACAAGCAATGATAAAGCTAAAATGCAGTGGTGTGGAAGAGTTTTGTATTTTATGAATATGACGTATAACTCAATAATATAACGTATACACTCAATCAATACACAAGCATTTATGTTTATAAAATCATCGGCAAGTGAAGAGTTTTGTATTTTGTGTAAATACATATTATATATTATCAGATACATCAATATAAAGAAATATACATCACTATGTAATCAATACAATCGATCGTGATTATTACTGTCACACATACTATATTATTGGAATCTCAATGCTAACATCCGGACTTAATAATCTCTATGATAAGAGTATGCTTTCTCATCAATTTAGCAGGCTCAAGTATTCTATATTTAATAATTAAAAAAATAAAATAAATATTCAAAACATTCTAGGAGCATTTACATAAATAGCACACAATTTTATATATTTACATATATAATATTTAAATTTTTCATATTTATATAAATAACACTCAAATCTTTAATATTACATCAAAATTAGCACCATCATTATTTTTAGAAGAATTTATATGCAAAACCACATAATTTTTATATAATTACATATTTAACATCTAAATCTTCAATATCACATCAACAATATCACTCTCACTAATTTTCTAAAAGTTAAATACACATTTCTAAGTATAAGAAAGTATTATATAACTAAATATCAAACTTTGATGTTAAATATGCAAATGCATAAGAATTATGTGCTTGTACGTAAATTTTCTAATATTTTAAAATAAATTATGTCAAGATATATTTAAAATTACTAAATTTAATATTGAAATTAATCTAATATATAATTTTTATATATCTCAGTAATTTTAGAGTAAATTAAATATTTTCTTAATTCGTTATAAAATCAACAATAGATAATGTTATAGATCGACTGCGATCTGGACTTCTAAACATGATCACAAAAAAATGAAAAAAAAATACAAATTAAGTCAACAGAATATTGATGCTCGACCACTATTTCCAAATATCTTTATTCGCATAAGCCCTTCTGGCAAATACCGTCGATCCCCAAAACCCTGAGTCAGATGGAAGAAAAAAAAGTGTGGGATGAAGAACTAGGTTTTAAACTCACATTGTAGGGACGCTAGTTGAGATCTGGCAGAAAGATTAACGAGGGAGTTGAGCTTGTGGAGCGCCTGCAGCTTGAGAGCAGGATGTTCGTGCTCAAGGCCAGTGCTCAGACGAGCCTACGCCATGATCAAACAAGAGGGTGAGGATTAACCGCCTGAGAAACGGGAGCGGACAGAAGAGAGAAAGGATTTTTATAGATTACTTGGAGATGAAACAAGGTATCTGATTAAAAACGAGAGGGAAGAAGAGAAGTTGAACACGAGTCGAAGATGCGCTTCGGCCCGATTTTCAATAAAATGGTGGATTTCTAAACATCTCTTACAAAACCTTTAAATGATTATGAATTCCCATCAGATATAAGCATGCATCAATATATTTAAAATAAATTTTAAAAAAGATATTATTAAATATTCATTTAATAAAAAAGATTATAAATTTTTTTTAAGGAGTTAGTCCTCATTGAAATGGATGACTAACTATAATTTTTTCAAATTTTTATAATTTTTTTATTTAAGATTTTGTTTTATTTTGTTTTTTTATTTTTAATATTTCTTATCAAATTTATTTTTAAAATTTTATCATTTTAATTATATTTAAGTTTTCTTAATTTTAAAATTTTAAATTTTTAAAAAATTTATTTTATTTATTTATATATTTAAGGTTTACTTTTTATTGTTTAATTTAGAAAAATTATTTATGTATTTAAGTTTTCTTTATTTTCTTATTTAAGTTTTTAGTTTTTTTTATATTACTTTCATAATTTTTATTTTATTTTCTTAATTTAAGTTTTATTATTTATTATTTTTAATATTTTTATTTATCTTTTATATTTTATATATTTTCAAAATTTATTTTTCATAATTATTTATAATTAATTTTTTATTTTAATACATTTTAAATTATAATGATATATTAAAATATTTTTAATTGCATTAAATTTACTTAGAAATTTATTAGATTTATTATGTTGAAAGTGTTAAATAATAAATTATAATTTAATTATAAATTATTATATCAAAATATTTTATTAAATGTTATTTTTAGTTCTTCATTATAATTTTTTTGTAACACTATAAATTTAAACACAACTTAAAAGTATTTTAACTTTAAAGTAATTTACATTGCAAAATAAGAATTTCATACATAATTCAAAGAATTAAAACTTGAAAGTAATATTCAAAATTTAAAACAATTTTCATTATCACACACTTCATAGCACTAAGAACATTTAATCTAGTCAAATTTGACAAATTAATTATTTCAAAATAAGTCAAATTTTCTCTTATGAAATATTCCTTCTTTCCCTCAGTCATCTGTATACATTGTTTATAAAATTTAACTAGTTTGAAGAAATTTAGGAACTTTCACTAGTCATTAAGGACCGTAATAGCATGATAACTTATCGTCTTTATCAAATATTTCACCTCTAAACTATCATGTATAAATATTTGTTAGTTTAGTACTTCAATAAATATAATTTATAAATAAAAATTATAAATTAATTTATAATTTATTAATAAAATATTTCAATATGATAAATTTAATAAAAATTTTAAAAATTAATATCATATATTATTGCAATTTCAAAAAAATAATTATTTAAAATGATAATATAAATTCAAAAAAAATTATTTAAAAAAAATATGACAATGCAATATAAAATTTAATTTGAAAATAATGACTTAAAATTTTTTTAAAAAAATAATATTACTTATTTAAAATGTAATTTAATGTATCATTTTAATTAAAAAAATAAAATAAGAATAACTAATTAATTTAAAATGCTAAATTAAAAATTAAGAAAATTTAAATATAATTAAAATACTAAAAATAAAAATTTGAAAAGAAATATTTAATTTTAAAATATTGAAAGAAATATTTAAAAAAGATATAAACTTAAATAAAAAAAATAGAATTACAAATAGTGAAAAAGAAAACTAAAAGAAATAATAAATAAAAAAATTTTGAGGGGATTGTAGCTAGTCGCCCACTTTAATGGCCACTAGCTCTATGTTTTTTTTTTAAATTATTCTTTTATTAAATTAATATTTAATAATACTCTTTTTCAAATTTTTTCCAATATATTTATTGATAAAGAAGCAACATTTAACTTTATATGGGATCCTTGAATAGATAGAAATTCATTATATGATATATTTGATTATTCTATTATGAATTCTCTGGATCAATCTGTGACTTGCCTTCTTTATCTATGACAATTATTGGGGTTTTCAAAAAATTCTCTAACCTGAAATTTCACAGCACATTACTGTCATTTATTTTCATGCTAATGCATCCGGCTCTATCATCTTCAAAGATAAAGCTTCTCCTACTCATAATTTATTTCTTAATGATTTCTTCTCTAATTTAAATACTATTGATTGGTTTGCAGATATAAGAAACATACTTTGAAATATGCTAATTTTCATCAGTTATGTCTTTCTGGTGGGCTTAAAACTGCAGACTTTCTTTCTGCACTCAGAATGTCTAAAGCTCAAGATTGCTTATTTTGCTTTGCTGATATTGAAACTATCAACAATTTATTTTTTTGAATGTTCATATACATACAACCTGCTTGCTGCCATCCTTCTCTGGGCCTCTAAATTTCTTTTAAGGCCTACAATACTACAACTCTCCACCTTTTCGCTAGATATGTAGCATCTCTCAACATCAAGGAAAAGCTTTTTCTTTCTATCCACTAGTCGCCTCATATACTTTATATGAAGAGAGAGAGAGAGAGAGAGAGAGAGAGAGAGAGAGAGAGAATAACTAGAAATTCGGGTTTAAGATTGCCAGTTATTCCTCCCTCTTGCATGCCATAAAGAATAGGATTCATGCCAAATCTAAATTATGAAAATTGGAGACTGTTATAAGTGTGGGCTCTAAAAATTTGCAACCGACCATTCGATTAAGAGAGTATGATTTGAGTGAAAATTTTGGTAAATGAGATAGTAGATAAGACACTACTGAGATTTTGCCCTCATTTTTGAGAGGGCTCAAGTTTCCTAAGCACAAGCACTTATAGTTAATTACCCTTCCAATTCGATGATAACTTTCGAAAGGCTAGTTTGATCGCTAAATGCATAGTGTATAGTAGAAGATGAATTTTAGAATTTAGGTTTATGAAATTCATCATTATAACTTAAAATAGTTGGGGAATGATGACATGCTCGATCTAGATCCCATGGTTTCATCATCACCTATCGTGGTCCTACTACTTAGAGAGGTAGTCGATCTAACCCGAAAGGATCCTCATCGGCGGTGTGTGCGTATCCAAATAATCCTTGACTTAGGGTGGTGTTTGTCTAAAGAGATAAACTTAAGTCTACCTTAGATGACAGAGAGTTTTTTGTCATATCAGGTATACCCTATAATTCACATCTCAAGGTATAGAACCATTGGGGAGCATAGAGGCTATAATCGTGATCATAATATAATGGTGTCATTTAGCAACCATTAGAGGACTCCATAATCGCATAATATGTGGAGCCTACTAAGTCATTAGAGACACAGTCATGTCGGCGTGAGATTTATTGAGAATGAACATAATAAAATACTTAATTTGACATTTGTTTGTTAGCTAGAGTTTTCATAATTTATCATTTTAAACAAATGGTTGCGGAAGGTGGATTGAGTTAGATTTTGTTTTAAGTTTTTAAAGATTAAATTTCATTTAACCATTAATAGCTTAGTGATATATTAGATTTTGCATTTGGTTTGATTCTTAATTTAAGTTAATTTAATCTTAAATTAAAATCACATTTTGATAAGTATCCCTTCGGAAATCTCCATTCAACAAAGCTATATTATCGAGGTAGTTAATTGATTATTTTGAATATATGTAAAACTTTAGATCCTCAACTCTGTTTAACTCATAATAAGATCGATCTATTCAAGCTCAGTTGTATTTCATAACTTTGCAACTGAATATCTTTTTTTAGCAAATGTATTTATATTTTGAAAATTCAATAATTAGTTTATTTAAATATTTGTATTTTTAAAATATAATTATGAAGTTGTATTATATTCTCAAATACAAAATAAATTCTAAATTTATTTCTTTTTAACCCGCACAACATCCTCACACACTTGAATCTAAACATTCAGCATTGTGTCGGGGCTCATGCAGGTATTTTTAAGAATGCTTGCATAATTTTAAGGTATTGAATTTAATTTTTTGTCATACTTTATAATATGCGCAAGAGTTCAATCGAAGCCTTAATCAACGCCTTTGTTCTCTTGTATGATGTTTGCGAATCCGGTGGCGTTAGGTATTATTTTTATATTTGATTTTTGCATTTAAGATAATACAAAAATCACTTTCATTTGATTCTTCATTTATTAAGTTACCAAAACTTTAATGAAGAATTTTATTTGTATTCATGGATATATCTCCAAACATATAACAAATTTTCCTTTTTATTTTCTCAATTGTTCAATGAATTAAAAGTGATTTGATTATTCACATTTGCTAGTAAGCCATATAATCAAACCCTCATTTGCAAACCAACTTGTAAAACTTAATACAAATTTATTTGCAAGTTATTTCCATTTAGTCCTTACTTGAAATTGAGTTTTCAGATTCAATTGATTTTTATTGAGATCACCTACTAATCTTTTTTGAATTTTACATTCGAAAAGTTATACTTCAACCATATTACAAGTTTCTCATAATCCAATTATGCATTCAATTTGATTTATCGTATCATATTGAAATGAAAGACTGTAAAGTATCGTTCAAATTCACTCAGTCAATCTTTTAAGCTTACATTTGAATCTTATAAATATTATTTGCCTCCATGTCTTACAATCCAAAATTTGATTTGAATCTTATAAATTATATTTTCCTCCAAGCCTTACAATCCAAAATTTGATTTGATCTTATAAATGTTATTTTCCTCCAAACCTTACAATCCAAAATTTAATTTGATGTCATTATTAATCTTTAATTTTGAGCTCAAAAGTTACAATTAAATCGGTTTATTTTGAATTCGAATTTTATTTAGAGCATAGTATTTTAATTTTATATCAAATTCATTTCAAGTTCATTTACATTTAATTTCTAATTCATTTCGATTTTTTTTTTGTCGATAATATAATAAATTTAAATTCACATCGCCTCGATAAGGTCACATCTTGTCAATTTCTCCGGCATCGAAGATCTCCATGCCTACGATCGTTCTTACCATTATTACTGTAGCCTTCAAATCCTAACTATTGAGTATGATCAGATCTTCATAAATCATGTTTGTAAATAGAGGGTTGACTTGGCACAGAGTTCAGGAGTTCAGTATTTTGTTCCCTTATTGTTCATTCAATTGTAACCTGAAATCAACAGATTGCATGAAAGTGCTTCTACTTCGAACGAACTTAGAGCTTCCATTAATTGTCCATTCTCCTTCTAGAGCTTCCAAATCTACAATGGCTTTATTTTGCCCTGACGAAACAACCTCATCTATTGCATCTGCTCTAGCTTCTCCAGAAGAAATTGACAACAACAAATTTTTTGCCTTGGTTCAAGTTTCTTTTGCAACACAAAAGTGAGGCCCTGCACTTGTTCCCTCGGATAATTTCATCGGTTGCCAAATAAGGTGTGTCCAACCACTCATTCGCTTCATCTCCAAGAAGAAGCTGTAGCTGCATCCTCTATTTTAAGTTCACCGATTTGATAAGAGAATTGAACAATATTTGTCACCCTTGGATCATTGTCCCTTAGGTAGACCTCTTGGAAAATCTTGAAAGAGTTAACTCCTACAAATGTTTTCTGAATGGGGGATGCCGTTCCTGACCATGTAGTGAACATGAGCTGCCAACAACCTTCAATCAAATTGGAGTTTGAAGGATCAGGTAAGCCCTTTGGATTCTCTAATGTTTATACAGCACGTTCCACTTCTTTCAACCGCTGAGCAGAGGCAGAATGACCGTGCCCCCTGGATCCCAATAAGGGCATCGACGAAAGCCGCTTCCGGCTCGGTGAAGGATATTTCACGCTCCTTCTCCACCAGAGACGCGACGATGCCGTGAAGCTGCAACCGACGGCCGAAATGTTTGTAAGATTGCGGTCGGACTCGACAAATGAAGTTGTCCATCGCCAAGAGTTGAGCAGCGGAAACTTTTCCGCTAACGCTGTTCCGCCGGCCATTCATAGGAGAGTCAAGACGGATCGAGCCGTGAGATTTTGGCCTTCGATTGAGGGAGGATCGGTGCAGCAGGGAGGGAAATCGAGACTCAGTTTTGGCCGAGAGGGAGGATTGCGAGGAATCTAGGGAGAGGCGAGTGTCTATGAGGGATTGGTGTCAAGGGGACTGCGTTTGCGACTTGAAGGAAAGGAGGCTTGCGGTTTTCGTATAGAGGATCGTGAGCCGTAGAGGTTTTTTTTTGAGGGAGTTGTGCCTCTGGGAACGGTTGTGAAAACGGACAGGGAGCGCTTTCTACAAAGTTATTAATTTTGATAGGGATGCTGCTTCATTTATGTATTATATATTTGTGATTTATTTGGGTTATGAGTTTAGGCTGAGCCCTAAACTTCCCCAAAAATAAAAAATTCGTGATAATATAATTTATATTAAAATTTTTAACAGAATTTTTTTCTTCTAAAATTTGATGATGATGATGACACCATCGACGAAATTTAGAAATTAGGTATCGCTTTATAATTTGTGTACGATTAACATATGATATTTTGAGATTAACTTTAAAGCCTTATAATCCACGAATTCCATCTATTTTAAGAGCTTTTCGTCTGATATATTTTAATATAATAAATTTTATTTTATGATAAAAAATATTTGATTTAGAATTACACTAAAATAAACATTGATATGTCAGTACTTCAAGAAAATTTCTTAATCAGGCATAAATCTCAATGCATTTTGAAATTAAAAATTTTTAAAATCAAATTAAGGATCATCTAAATATCTCAATGAAATGAATTTGAGGATACTAGAAGTGATATTATTTAAGTTTAAATGGGCCTAGATCAAACCTGTGATGCATAATAAAAACAATGCAAAACATTAATTGGAGTACTAAATGAAATCCAATTTTTATATAATATTGGCAAATGGAATATCTCAACCAAATAAACTAACGAGAATAATATTACTATTTTATGGCATTATTAAGACACTCAAACACATAACAAATACTATATTATCAAAGGGATCACTTTTGGCCATCTATGGAGTGTTTTAGGTTCTAGTGGTATTTATTGATAATTTGTTTTTATTTGGTGCTTTTGCTTTTGGGAGTGGGTATATTTTTTTTTATAAGTGTTTGAATAGTGGTTTTAGTAAACTCAGTTTAATAAGCAGTTTAAAAGCAACGCCACTCTTCCGAGGCCGTTTTGGGAAAAATATTGTCGTGATTGCCCCATTCTCCCACTCCTCTCCCACGATCCTTCTTCACCTCTTCACCTTTAAGCTACATCACGCATCGATCACCGAAATCCGAGCAACGGGAGCATCGCCGAGCAAATCATCATTTCTACCTACGGTTGGTATCCAAGGTTCGTTCTACGCTATGTTTGGGAAAACCCTATTCGGCGGAATGTTTCCTTGTTTCAAAGGCGATATGGAAGCATGTGCCATTTCACTCACAAGTGGAAAATTTCTCGATGATGCGTTTTTTGTAGTTTTGATTTTTCTAGCGCTCATATTTATACGCATAGTATGTCACAATGGCTACGATTTATATATTTAAGTGCATTGCCTTTGTTTGCACATTAAATGCATCTGCCATCGACTTCAGTATCAATGCAATGATAAAAAAATAAGACATGAACATTCTACCTTACTCTTCAAGATTAAATAGTTAATGCAGAATTTATATCTAGTCGGTGACTATTTCTCCTCAACCGACTAAATCGTCTTCTTTTCCCTGTTTCTCTTGTTGTCATAGAAGTTGGATTTGGTATTTACTTTTCTTTTAATGTTCCCAACGTTGTCCACAATAGTTTTGGCATTTTGTTTTCTTGTACTCATGATACATTGGTTTTGTTTGCAACCATGTGGGATGACCCATATTAAGAATGTATTTAAGACAGTTTTCCCACAATTATTTTACATGACCATTGTCATATATTTGTTTGACTATGACTTTTTTTTGTTGCTTTTGAGAAATTTATGTGATGTAAATTATTTTTTTACAACTAGATTTGTTAGAGTGCAACAATGCAAGAATGTTGTCTGTGTATATCTGCAATCTACAAAATATATATAATATTCACAATAAATTTTGCATTTGGAAGGAATAATTTAGATGATGTGAATATTTTAAGAGTTTTCATAGAAGTCCATATTGTCTACCATCAATGAGTTGTTTAGTGTAATCATTCTTCCACTACAACGAAGCCCTCTGGGTTGTCTCAGAAATCTAAAATATGCTTCTTTATCGAGAGAGCTATTGTAACCTATTAGAACCGTGAAAGTAGATTAGGTAAAGAATGTAAGTTGGTGAGATCATATGCTTGGTGGTAAGTTTCAATCAATACCATAATAGCACACTTTAGTTTTAGGTTTCAAACTAATATGAAAACATATGAAAACTAGCTATATATTCGATAGTAGTAAATACAATGCCACTAGCACTTCCTTAGGTTCATTGAGCCTACTTCATGTCTCAATTTTATATTATCTTGTTTTGGGTAGATAAAACTTTTAGATATTAAGATGCAAAATCAGCATCATAATGATAATCTTGAGTGAGCAAATTTTTGTAATCCTTGTATATAGAAAGCTACATGAGGGTGTACATTTGGTTTTTAAATATATGAGAAATTCAAGAAAAAATACAATGGTTACATGCAGTAAAGTACACAATGCGATTGTTAGTTTCATCACCGTAAGGTCTTGTTTCCTTTTAATTTATGTCTTGTTATTGTTATTACTTAGATGGGAAAGCAAAGAAAATGGTGCACCAAAGAATTTGGGAGTTAAAATTACTTTACTCTTTTGTGACGATCAAAGAAATAGAAATTAAACAGAATTCTCATTTCAATAAAGATGGTTGGAAAAATATTATGAATAATTTAAATGAGAATCGGCGAACATATGATCGACACAACTTAAAAAATAAATGGGACCATTTAAAGAAAGAGTTGTGGAAAGAGCTACGCGTGGTGAACTGGAATTGGATGGGATCTATCAAAAAATTGTAGATGCTTCAAAGAATGGTGGAATGACAAAATATAATAGTTAACTAGTGCACAACTTTAGCATTGAATTTGAATTACATACATTTACTTAACATTTGTGTATGAATATAATGTAATACCACGCCAAGAAGTTCGGACAAAATGGCCCGATGCGGAAAAGGCTGGATAGGATGTTTGGTCATATTGAAGAACTGTGATATAATGTTCCAAATTGAGTATTACGCAGAACTAACAAATGTTTAGACACATCAAATGATGATGAGAATCAAGAGGATGAACCAAATTTAGTAAATTGTACAGGAGGTGAAGGAACAACTTATCCTCCATCTCAAAAATCTCAAACATCCATTCCAACCACGAGTAGAAAGCAAAAAACTAAAAGTTGTAAGTCTGGTGGAAGGCAACTTCTTATAAACCATATTAATGAGGTAGTCATTGCAACAAAATCTATCAGCGCTTCTATTGCTACCGCAAATGCAGATCGTAAAACTTTCACAATTCCCTAGGCATTACATGAAGTAGCACAAATTCCAGATATATTTGACGATGAGGAGTTCTATGATTTTGCAACAGATTTTCTACAAGATAAAAATCGTAGGGAGACTTTATGAGTATACCTTGATTGGAAAGTTTGGTGGTTAAGGAGACGCTTTCTTGAGTTCTCTATAAGTCAGTGCGATGTTAAACTCATGATTTCTTTTTAAGACCTCCTTAATTCCAATTGATATATGTTACTAATGTAATAGTTAATGTAATGTACTGTTAGAAAATGACTTTTTTCATGCATGAAACGAAAGTCGCTTTCATGTAGTAGGTTTTTTTTTATTATAGACTCTTGCAGGACTAATGTAGTTTTGAACTTTGTTATTTGGCAAGCATGATTACTACATTATTGTAGTTCCATTTACCGAACGAGCTTCATGTTTTTAAGACCGCAATTTTATAATATTGTCATATGAAAGGTTTTATCAATATTCTCATGCACACATAAACTTAGATATTTTGCTATCATTACATGAATTATTAATCCATGATGAGATCTTGTACTTTCAAGTGATACTGTAAAGCCACATGTGTTATGCTTCTCATAATTCTTATTGCAGTTAGCAGTAATGTCTGATGAAGAAAACAATACTTGAAGATGACAATCACAATTACGGCGAGTTGGATTGACAAGGCTATATTGCAATTTTGTAATATTTTGACAACATCAAGTTGTTTGATCCATGATTATAACAGACTATACCTGGACAAGAAACCATGCATGACATCAGGGCATACAGGTGATAAGTGGGTATTAGAATTATTACATGGTCATCTAATCCGATTCTACAATATGTTTAGAATGTCACAAGAAATTTTTAAGGACTTGTTAAGGTTACTTGAAACATCTTATGGGTTGGAGGGTTCACGCAGAACAACTAGAGAAATTCTTGCTATAAGTTTATATATTTTAGCACATAACGAGTCTATTAGGGAAACATGAGAACACTTTCAACACTCCACAGAGACGATAAGTCGTTATTTTTCTCGCGGCCTTCATCTGTTAGTTATGTTAGGAATGGATATAATTATACCAACAGATAAAATATTTTTTTGAAATCCGTCACATATTCAAATGATGTTAGGTATATGCCATTTTTTAAAAAATTGTATTGGGACAATTGATGGCACTCATGTTGATGCCCGACATTCTGTTGAAGAACAAGTTGCATTTATAGAAGACATCACACACGTAATATATCGTATGTGATTTCAATATGTGTCTCACTTTTGTGGCATCGGGATGGGAGAGCTCTGCGCATGATGCTTGTATATTTCATCGTGCTGTCAAAGATCCTAGAAGCAATTTTCCAAACCCACCTGCAGGTATTTTCTTGTTTGAATATTAATGATTTATGTTTTTTATTTAACACTATCTATCTGTAATTTATGTTTCAAAGGGGTTTTATAAGATATCCCAATTTTATTAGGAAAAGAGGCATCGTGAGATTTTCGAGCACATCATCATTTCAAGTGTTATAGAGCACATTTGGTGTATGAAAAAGAAATGGGGAATCCTTAGATATGCCAAATTATCCTTTCAAAAAATAACGCTTATAGTTTCAATAGCACATATTTTCATTAGAAGACATCATTCACATATTGATCCAGAGTTCGAGAAATGTGATGTTGATGAATTTTTTATTCATCCGAAGCATGAGTATGTGTACATGTGAATGAAAGCAATAGTGATGTTGAAGTGATGGTCCGTGGTCAAGAAATGGAACAGATAATATTTCAATTCAATTATGCCAACAAATCGGTAAGGCGTGATATTCATTGAATGTATTAGAATATATGTTTTAAAATGATGAGCTAAGGCCTTTAAATTGAGTAATATCTATTGCCGGTCTTAATTAGAATGATGTTTGATAAATGTTTATCGATGAAAATAGTGGTGGGATTGGACAACTTCAGGACCTAAATGGTATTGTTGATGTATGGGTGGAGTTTTATTTTGTTGATGCAGTACTAATTGTTTTTTGTCACATTCATATGCTTATTAACATGTGATTTTAATTATTTTATTTTGAATTTGTAGGTCTTATTTGGAAGACTTTGAGTCGCGGTGGATCGAGAGCTCACGCTAGGAGCCTTTATTTTTTCCTTAATTTTATTGACTTGTTTTATTAGTTTTAGGGTTTGTTTTAAAAGCGAAGTGTCAATTTAACAATTTAGAGGAGTAATCTCTGGATTATGTAATATTCATTCATACAAGTAGAGTTTGAAATATAGTTGATTGTAATTATCATTAGAAAAGTCATAACTGTTACTTTGCATTATGTTAATTGTTTTACTTAATAAAATGGTTAAGCAAAAAAAAAAAAAAATTCACCCAATCTCGTTGTATTTAAAGTTACTGAAAATTTGGTAAATTTTTTTGGATTGTTTGGAAATTAATATTTGCATAGGCAAAAATTATAAGAATTCTTTATTCAAACTTATTATGTCAATTTATTAGAGATTTGAAGAGGTTTAATATGTTCATAAAATTACAATTTAGGTCATAATAAAATTATTGCAACAAATGACAAATATAACATATTTTACATATTTAGTAAATTTTAAAAATGATAATAGTATTTGTTATTAATATTATATTATGGTTGAAAATAATAAAATAACAAATTAATATGTAATATGTATTATTATAAATATATATTATATATTATTTTGTTAATATTATATTAATTAATATGTTATTAATTATATTTATAATTTTATTTATTAATATTATATATTATTTTTATTATATGTTTCTTTATAATTATTGTATATTATAATTAATGTTTATTATGTAATAAAATTATTAATTTATTATATAATAATTATTATATGCATATTACAATATACATAATATACATATAACATTTATTATATATTATTTATATTATTAAGATAATATTGATATGAAGTATAATATATATATATATATATATATACATATATATATATTATGATATATATATATAAATAATATAATATATACATATATATATATTATATATATATATAATATTATATATATATATATATACATATATATATATATATATATATATAGTAAAACAAAAAATTAAACATTTTAGAAGAGAGTGGGGTTCAAATAATAATTTATAAACATTTGAAGAAAAAATTAATTTGAGAATGATTAAAATTTTTTTTGTCAAGAACTATTACGATGCATATATTTTTAAATAGTATAAATTTCTTAAATTCGTAATTGTAACTTTTGTAGAAATAGTTTTCATAATGAGATGAAGGACATTTTTGGCATTTCCTATTACAATCCTCAGATAAGCTAGAATTTAAAAGTAATTTTATCCAAACAGTATTCTCAACTTTTCAGCCGAAAAAAAAGATTCATATGAACCACAGCTTTTACATAAGTGCTTTTAAATGAGTTTTTTAAGAATCTCATAAGCTTAGCCAAACAAAGCCTGAGTATGTCACTCTCAAAATTTATAAATAGACTATCATTCTTCATATAAAGGAAGACTATGATCTAAAGTGAAGATCCAAAAATGCTCTGAGGCTGGATTTTGAGCTCCACTAATCTACCTACATTGATCTACCACAACTTGACTTCAACGAGATTGGCAATAGATTAGCATTATTGAATTAATGATGAATTGCCATCTCCAAATGGACACAATCATCACTTTGACATAGGACTATCATCATTGAACTACTGAATGACCACCATCATTAGACTAATGTTGTCCTATCACCACCATCAACTCATTCATTTCGTATTGTCAGGCAGATGTTATCATTGAACAACTCTTTCAATCACTAAAGTAGGACATCTCAATTGGACCGCTATCTCTCAATACCGACCAATAGCTACCACCAAAACCATCATCCAAGTTACAGCACCATCGAACAATCGTCATCACTAGGATTTAGATCGATCATAATAACTTAATTGTTAATCTAATATTGTCAACAGCCTATCAACTGACGATCATCTTCAAACCATTGTGTAACTCTTATTATCTGATTACAATCACCCATTCTCTAATAGCTAATTATGGTTGACCATCGTCATCTCCTAATTTCAGTCTTCCAACAATCTTCACTTAATCATGGTCTCTTAACCACCATCTTCCACTTGTAATTGCTCAACCACCATTACATAATTACAGTCACTCGAAATTCATTGACTAACTGTGGTAGCCCAACCTTCATCATCCAATAATAGTTACTCAACAACTGTCACCTAACTATGATAATTTAAACACCATTTTTCAATTATAGTCACTCAATCACCATATCTAGATTTTCAGCATTTGACTATGATCACTCAACATCCAATAACAAATTTAAGTCGCCCAAAACAAGCCCCATACAATCACCAAATGGAGACTGATGTTAGTGGTCAAGTAATCATAATTAGTCTATTGACCCTCAATTCGCTCCTCCCAAAACCGATGCATAACTGATCCTGCCCTCACATTTGGCGTTCATTTCTTCAACCACAACACTGGATTCTCCCATTCGCTCTCCAAAAAACTGCAAGCAACTCGCTCGACTGCTCCCTCTCGTTGGAACTTCCAAAAGAATAAACACCTGCTTTGTCCGTCTACCGTGAACGAATGGGTGGACGCTTCTTCTTCCTATCGACCAAATGACCATTGGGTCATCAAGTCGAAGTCGAGCAACTTCCTCCTTCGCTTGAATGTCGTTGGCTCTCTCTCTCTTGCCAAGACCAAGCAATTCAGTAAAGAGCCCCACACAGAGTCAGACAGACAAGTTCCCGATTCAGAGGCATTTATTTCTTTGATCTTGGGGTGTTGGGGCGACTCTTGGAATCGGGATTACAACTTTGTTGACGCCGAAACCTAGAACACTGCCAAGTACCTAAATCGATGTTGATTATTTTGATTTGACTTGCTCGATCTTTTCTCTGATCCGCCAGTTGTAAAGAACCACAATTGCATATATATAACCCGTTGGTTTGGTTCTCCGGGATTAGTCAGTCAGTCACGCCACAAAGTGGGTAGGATCAGGGGTGGACACCCCGTTATCAAAAAAAAAAAAGGAAAAGGCAAATGCAGATTATTCCACCGGAGAGGAACATGTCAATACTACATTTGAATTGCAAGAATTGGATGCCGAGCAATAGTAGAAAAGCTTGCACCGAAGTGTGATAAAAAATGCTACAGAAGGAAGCTCCTCCATCCATAAACATTCAAAGTGTTGATTCCTTGCATGTTTTGCTAAAGCAAGCAATTGCGTAGGATCATGTATTAGTTGTTTGTCGACGATTCATGAAAAGGATATCACAAAGTCAATTGCACATCTAAATCCCTCAGATACTCTCAAGCTTTTGAAAACCCTTTTATCTATGGTTGAATTAAGAGGCGCAGCTTTGATACGTGCACTTCCATGGCTAAGAAGTCTTCTTCCATGATGGCATAGCATCATAAGAATTAGCATTGCTCGCTCTAACTCTTTGTATCAAATTTGAAAGCCTCGTCATCATGACGAGATGAAAATTGAGATATTTCAAAACAACGCCACACTCATCGTATGGACGGCAGCCTAAAATTTGTGGGGCACCACTATGTCAAAATGCAAAATTTTGACTAAATCTGGGACTTAGAAAAAAAAAGGAAGAAGAATATTTGCATATATATTTGCTTTTATGCAGGTAATTGAAGGCCTCGTTATACTCAACAGAACGTTATGAGATTGAAATTCGGCCAAGGTGCTTCAAAACACCAACCGTCACTCTCATCGGGACATGATAGATAAATCAACATAGTTCCGATGTAGCCCCCTAAGCAAGGATAATGCCGGGATACTACCGAAATGCTTCCAAAATTTAGACTAAATTTTAGACTTAGAAAGAAAAGGGGAGGAGGTTTAAATGTGTAGAAATATATATATATATATATATATATATATATATATATATATATATATATATATATATATATATATATATATATATATATATATATATATGTGTGTGTGTGTGTTGTGTGTGTGTGTGTGTGTGGTCAGATTGAAATTTGGAAAAAGAATTAATCCACGTCGTGGGCGATGTAGCAAAATAGCCAAAATTTCACATGGAGGCGCAAAATACTGTAGATTTTACAAAAAACTCAAATAAATTAGTTTAAATTAAAAATTCTAAGCTAATTTTAAAATTTAATTTGAGTTTGCTAAATTTTGGAGTAAATAAAATTATCAAAATTTGAATCCAACTGAAATCAAGAATTAGTAAAATGAATAAATATCTCTCATTCAATATTTGAATTATCTTGGATTTCACAATGAGAAAATCAAAAAAAATTTCAATCATTTTAAGATTGAAATATGTAATATCCTGAAAATATATTCAGATACTCGATCATGAAATAATTGAAATGAGTTGGATATTTTGATGATAAACATAAAACTTCGCATTTCAATACCTCATCTCAATTGAAGTAAAAATGATCTGATTGAATATCTAATCAAAGCACAAGAGATTTCTTTGAAATTAAGATATAGTCTTCAACTATAATTCACTCCAAGTAAATTAAAAAAAATCAAAGAATTCATAAGAGATTCCTAATGATATTGAAGAATTACAAATAAGCATAATCAAGAAATTCTTGAAAAATATTTGAAACTGTTGACCCTCGTATATGATCCATGAGTCTAATCGAGCGAGTATAATAAGAATGACATATTATAAATTAATATCACACGAGTCAAATTGAAAAGACATCATTTCATGCAAAATCTTATTAAACGACATCCACACATAAAATAAATGGTGTCAATAGGTTTAGAATATTAAAATTACTCTCCAAATTGTTAAAGATTGAAAGAGATAATCAACATATAAGTTGGAACCAATAATATATATAGGCGATACTGATAATGATTAAAAAAAGAGAGCAATATACATATCATTCAAAAATAATAATAGAAAGAAGTTTTAGATAAGTCGATTCAAGAAACTTAAGTAAATTAAAATTAACATGACTTGCACTATATTAAGGAAAGAGAAATTAAAATGTGCAAATATTTCATTAAAATTATATATATATATATATATATATATATATATATATATATATATATATATATATATATATATATATATATGAAAATATTTAAGATATAAATAATTAATTTTAATATATGATATTGTAATAGCTTTATTTTTATTATTGACATTAATAATACATATTATTTAAATTTAAAATGAACTAAATCAAAATAAAATATATATAATAATTTTTGTATTTACTACTAATTAGATATCTGGACTACAATAAAATATAAAATTTATCACTATTATAATTATATATTAGTAATATTAATTTTATTAGTTTATATATGTACAACTAGAACAAATGAGCATATATATATATATATATATATATATATATATATATATATATATATATATATATATATATATGCAAAATAATATTTATTAAATAATTATCATTATCTATTTTTACATTTCAGTTGCATTATATTGTAATATTGTGTGAAAATATCTATCTATATATATATATAAGGGTGTTACAACTCTGCATCATGCTTTCTCTGCCGCAATTCACTCCATTCATGCCCATACTGCAGAGCTTATCCTCATGCCAACCCCATGTGAGATTTCAGAGGAAACATTAAAATAAAATGTGATAAGATTAAAAAAAAAAACGGAGCAGACGATTCCTTTTCTTTTTCACGGCTTTTTTTCTCTAAACAATTGCTCCAACACGAGAACTCCTTCATTCTCTGCTCGCAACAAAAAGCAAACTTCCTCCGTTTCACTCTCGCTCCGTCTCGGCTACAAGCTAAACAGTTGTTACATGCTGTCCCTCTCTCTCTATTCTCATCGGCATGCTTTTCTCTATCTCTCTCTATCTCTCTCTGTTGATAATCCCCACACCATCTCAAGGTCCATCCCCATTGGCCGAACAAACGTAGACCTACAAAATCGAATCCTTGTTTCCCAACCTGATATTCTGATTACCACTCCTCCCATCTTCTCCGACATCTCACACCAAACCACAAGCCAACCTGTCTCTCTTTCTTTCTCTGTCCAGTCCCTTCATCATCCGTCTCTAGCTTGTACGGGGAGGAGCCGAACATCGCTCCAATCCCACTGCCGAAGCCCTCAAACTACTGATTCTCCCTTCTCCTGATCACCTCCGTCTTCTAATATTTTCATTTTTGTTGCTATTTTTCTGGGATCACAAGCCAACTAGCAAGATCTAAGGGGGGTGTTTGACAATGGATTGGATTTATTTCAAATAGGATTTAGTAAATCCAGTATATCTGGATTTAGTAAATCATGAGGTGTTAAATCTTGAAAAGTGTTTGGTAACAGATTTATTAAATCCTGTTAAATCCATAAAGATGTTTGGTAAATTATAAGAGGATTTAAGTCTGTTATAATTAAATAATAATATTTTTAAAATAAAAAAAATAAAATATTAAAATTAAAATTCATCATTTAACAAAAATATCATATTCATTATAAAATATTAATAAACATTACATTAGTTGGATCTAAGAAATTTTTCTGCTAATAATATAAATAATTTTTCAACTCCTTCGAAAATGTCACACGTTGCTATTATGACCTCAATTTCCGTGAATAAAAAAATTGTATTAAAACTATATAATCAAATGTTATATTTTCTTAATGTATAAAGTTATTTTCTTACCCGTACTTCCCACATTGTAGTAGCTATTACATGTCTCAAATCATCTCCTTGAACTCTTTTGCCAATAGTTGCATGCACATTAGGGTCTTCATCATCTACGATCACCTCTCCTAAGTCTCTATCATGTTGCATTTCTATTTGGGGCATATTAAAGTAATAGTCATCTCCATGATAACGACCAATAAAATTGTGTAGGACCGCACATGCAATTACAATATCACCCTGCACAATTAAAGGAAATTTACGCATGTGAGTCAAGACCTGAAATCTTTCTTTCCAAATCCCAAAAGTTCTCTCCACCACATTCCGTAGTTGTGCATGACGATGGTTAAACAACTCGTCTCAGATGTATGTAGTTGTAATTCTCCACAATAATACTTAGTGATAAATCAAAGCCTCTAAATAGTAAATAAATTTGTCTCATTGGTAACTGAATCAACTATAATACTCTCCTGGAACACCTAAAGTCGCCTTTGCTCAACTGACTAACGTAAAACTCTCATATCTGCAGATCCTTCCCAACCAGAAGCTAGATAAATAAATTAACGATCAAATGAAACAGCAACCATGACATTTTGTGAAGTGAATGCTTTTCTATTACGATATTTGTTCTACAATCGTGAATTGACAACAGATGATACATGTGTTCCGTCGATTGCACCTATGACATTACTAAAAAATGGATGGAATTTGGGATTACTCGATACAAATGAATGACAATCACCAGGTGGTGGTGGTAGTTGAACTCATCGATAATGAAACGCAAATTGAACACTGACAATTGAAGTACTTAACCTGCTTTAATGTTGAAAAATTCACAAAGTTGTTTTGTAACTATGCGCATGTGCAACACCTCTTAAAAAATGCCTAATTGTTCTGCCGCAATCATATTTCTTGTGTCAGTTAATAATCCTTGACTGACCAAAAGATCTCTGAGCTCTATAAATGCTTGCATTGGTAATCTAAAACAAATGTAAGAACATCGTGGATGTCCGTTAAGAATATCAAGTATGTATTGATGCCTAGTGTATTGTCTATCAAACATAGGTCTCTGAATGTAACCTTGTTCATCAGGTGCTTGAGCATTATCATCGATAATAGATGGGAGCAACGCGATTGAGCCATCATCTCTAAAAAAATTGTCAATTAATGAACAACCGGGTCAAGCCTCTCTAGCATTATATGTCATTTCTATGTTATTACCAAAGTATAAGATACCACATCAGATGCATAATAGATAACAGGTTAAGTTCACAATAAATTGGATCAAAATTACATAAACGACACATCAAACGTTAACAAGAACAAAGCAAAATTACGCTAAATTAAGGAGCACAACATACGAAGCAAAATTACAGTAATAAATAATACAACTAACTGGAGCAATAACAAATGCTAGCTAAAAAAATGGATGACTGTGAATTTAGCCTAAAGCCATGCTGACGATCCATAAAAGCGTGGATGGGTTGCAACTGTGTGTTCTATCCAACGACGTAGCATATCACCTTCCCACCTCATTAATAACTTTATTGTCACTACAATCCTTGATCGCGTCAATCACAGCAAGTAAACCCTCAGTTGAGATGTTGATATGGTGCACAATCATCCATTATGTATGAATAATATTTATTCATAGTTTCACGAATTTCTTCTGCGTTTTCAACATTTTTATTAAGCATGTTCTGTAATATTTTCTGGTTTGCTGGTTTCTTCGCTCTTCGGTGATTTTGTTGATTATCACTTGATGATCGCTTTGGCTTAGGTTAATCATTAGGAGTGCGGTCAAAGTGAGTCATAAAGTCTCTATCTCCTATTGCCCCACAAAGTTAATTTCGTTAGACATGAAATTATCAATCGCCCGCCTCGTGGTTATCTCTGTTGATTCGCCAGATCTCCTCTTGATGTATTTCATGTTGAAGCTGTACCCGCTGCAATATTATCACCACAAATATTTTCAAATATATGGTACTGTTGAAAGGGGTTTCGTCTAAAGCATCGCATTTTGAATTTTCTGGTTTTGATTAGATGAAATTCATCATTAGATTTTCAATTTTAATAAAGTAGATATCTAAATCTTGACTGAATAAATTAACTTACCCAATCACCTCTTCCCATATTTCATCTAGTAACCGATATATATTCAACACCTCATCCCAACCCCATCCACTCGGTTAGTTGATATAACATAAGTTTGCTTTCATGTTCTTATACCGTGTCATAACAATAGCGGTGTACTTTGTTCCCAATTTTCTATTTAATGTGGCAACTACTCGCGTATTTGTCTCTCCTTATTACACTCGAGATATTGCCATGCACAAATTGTTCCCATAGTATGTCCCCGAAAATCACATTATGATGTTCAGGCCATTTAGGAACTCTACTACTGCTTCGTGCATTCTCTTCATGAGTTGGTAAATCATCTCCAACATTAATGTGAGAACTTGTGGAAGCGCAGTCTTTGGATTTTCCCTTTAAAAAACCAATTTTAGTATGAATAAAACAATGACGACTATGTTGGCAGGATAATAGTATTGAAATTAAATTTGCCTCACACGAATAACAAATGTCTTGTTTTCGACGTATTTGGTTACGACAAATGGACTCGTTCGTGACTCGACAGATGTGATCACCAACATTGATAATTTAAGACCTTAACGCATCAAATAGTTCGTTTATTTCGAGTGCATTTTATAAATTTATTCAGAGCAACTGAACTGTCTGAGCTTGCTTGTAAATGTTGCGAAATTCTCAATATATATTTTAAAATCAAAAAATTTATTTAGGAAGTAATATATTGATAACATGCAGAATGATTTTGAAGAAACGTACAACTACTGTCTTATCTCTAGTGTTGTTTAGGTTCTGCAAAGTATCGTTTCTTCAAAGTATTGTAATAAATAGGCCATTTTAAACTATTATTAATGTTCTTCAAACCATTGTTGTTCATGTTATTACATGAGAATAGATAGATTCTGGGAAAAACCTCAACAAAAAGTACATTATTTAATGTTTCATGCCTCACACGAAAATATTATTAATTCTAGAAGAAATGCTTCATGCGAGATAATTTTGTGGATAAGGTTTTAGTGTTTTGTATTTGAACTAAATATAGATAATTTTTTTCTAGACTGAAATATTTCTTTTAATCCCCGTTAGATGAGTTTAACAATGATGAGCTTGTTTTCACATGAAGAAGATAACGTCTCAGCAAGCATCAATGCGGGCTTCAGTAAAACTGATGAAGTAAAGCTAAAGTCTCCTCAGAGTGAATTGGAAAAGAAAATAAGGGATTCAAGTATGAGGAAGACGACAACAATGAGGTCTACCCGTCTGACTGAAATGCAAAAGAGAGCAGAGAATCTAAGAAACTACAAATCTGATCTACAAAAGCTAAAGAAGGAACGTGTATGTATACTGTTAACTATCCCCTTCAATGTAGCTACTCATCACCAATTTATTGTTGGTTTCTTAGTAGAGAAATAGAGCTGTTAAGTATTTAAGTGATGGGCCTAGAATTTATAATATAAACTATTAATTCCTTAATCTCAAAAATGGGCATAATTTGTGTAGCTGGATTTATCCACATCTTTATTATTTTAACATTGTTGTTTTTATTTTCTTTTTTCAGGAAGAGGAAGATATCAGAAGATTGGAAGCTTTGAAAAGAGAACGACAGAAAAGGATAGCTTCAAGAAATGGTTCAAAAGCTGTTCAACCACCACTGAACCTGCAACAATCCAAGCCTGAATAAAGCTCCAAATTCAAAGACTCGAAACTTGGATCAAATTTGCCTCCAAAATTGCCTATATTCAATGTTTCTAACAAAGGTATTAAAACCACCGCATCAAATAAATCGAGTCATCTAGCATTATCATTGTCGGAGTTGACAGAGAGTGAGAAACAAGGGGGGAACTCAATTTCTGTGAGACTTAGAAGACTTTCAGAACCCAAAGGCAGCGGAGTTCATATAGTTCCAGCGAAGTCAACAAGCACTAATAGATTAATGAAGAAAGCATTAGCTGAGGAGCCTAGATCAAAAAAATACCTGCAACTATACAGCTAGACAACGAACTCAGAGACCCTTCCAGAGCTAAATATAATAGCAGATAATAGAAACTTATCAGAAGTGCTTCAGAACAACCCAGCCACTAAACAGCAGAAAGAGGCAGGAGGTAAAATTTCTATGATCCCGGAAAGTTACTGTGCTGAAATGAATCCAGAGAAGAACCCAAAGCTTAATCACATTAATGAGTATCTTTTGATTGAGAAGACTGTAGTAAGAAGACATTGGGAGTACCAAATAATATTTTCAGAAATTAAATGTATTGCTGAAGGCGAAGACAAAACAGAAATAGAACCAACGAACTTTCAATTGTGAATTATACAAGCAATAAAATTTCATCTTCAGTGAAACAAAGAGACAGTCTTATAAATTAATAACATACAAAGAAGAAAAAAGGACAAAATGGTATGTAATGCAAACAAAAAAAACCCGTTATCTGAAATCAAGAAATACTAATGGTCTACTACATAAGCTTCTCATATTCCCGTATATAACGAACTCGAGCATTTTGAAACCAAACAAGTCATCCAAGGCCGAAAGTTTCACATGTGAAAATTCAACAAGGACGCAAATCTATCTCAAAAAAGAAAAAAAATCATGAAGAGAGGCTAGAGCCGTAAGGAAGCATAGAAGGAACCAACGCACCTGTATAGTAATCTACGGAGAGACACGGCTAGGCTGTGGCTAAGATGTCGGTTGAAGAAGCGTCAGTGAAGAAATAGAGGTTGCTGGAAGGGGTTACGACAAGCTTCCAATTCCCGCCATATCACGAGGTTTGCGCGATCTGTAAATCCCATTAAATCTGCCGAATCGGCGGATTTAACAAATCCGGGATTTACCGCAACTTTCGAATTTACTGGATTTACGATGCAAAAGGATTTAGTAAATCCGCACAAGGTGTTTGGTAGGATTTACGGGATTTAGCTAAATCCCTGGTAAATCGTTGCCAAACACTCTAAGTGTCATTTTTATTTTTTTTATTTACCCTATCTCTCCATTTTTCATACATCACATTAGAGGCAAAACAGAAGCGAGATTTTAGATTCTGTGGGACTTAGATTGTGCATTATTTTCTTTATGTTCTAATAGATTTTAAACTATGGATTAAATGTAATCACATTTTCAATCTATTTTGATGATATTCAAAGAATAACAAAGCGAAGTCATGTTTATGCAGGTGCAAAGATATCATCTTGTTGATTGATAGTTCGTTAGATCACACTCACATCCTACTAGGTTCTCCCTAGCAAACAGTGAACACATTTTAAGATAAATGTAAACGATTGGAAGTGCAGATTTTTTCTTATTATTATTATTTTCTACAAGCTAGGATTATTATTTGACTCATCCAAAGCATACTCAAAACTCATCCGTAATTATAAACAAAAAAAAAATAAAGAGATGAAAGAATATGAATATATATATATATATATATATATATATATATATATATATATATATATATGCTTTCTTTTATGCAGATATTTGAAGATCTAGTTATGCTCAGTAGAGCTGATGAGTTTGAAGGCTAGTATGCTCGGTAAGCTACGGGTAGAAAACCACAGTAGTATCACAAAACCGATCGTTTGCTTAGAAGACGGGAATCTAATAGCCGATGTAGCCCTACATTAGGGATGACACTAGGAGACTGCCAAATTTTGAACTAATAATGGACTCAAATAAACTTAAGTATAATACAAAACTAAAAAAATGCATAATAACAACTAAAATAAAAAAAATTAAGAAACAAATTTTTTTTTTGTAAAATAAAATCAATATAAAAAAAGGGAGAAAGACAAAACTTGCTCGAGGATTTAGGACTTCACTCCAAAATGTAAGCAAAACTTCCTCACACTCAAAACCTTGGACACTTAACTGAATGGATTTGAATGAAAATGAAGCTGAGATCATTTATAGGCGAAAAGATGCTCTATAGGGATTACTTAAAATAAAATAAGCTATATAAAGGCAATTTTGCCACCCAAGTAAAGAAATTTTGAAATAACATCTTGCTAAGAATCTAAAATGGAATCGAGTTGAAGTATCGTTAATTTTAAATTTCTTACACCAATTCATGATACATGTGAGCGAAGATGTTAATTAAAGATTCAATTAAACTCACATATTATAAAGAATGATTAAAACTCAAATTTAATACCTCAAAAGTGTGTAAGCATTCTTAAATACAGCCGCATGGTCCCTGACACTATGCTGAATGCTTAAACTTAGTGTTTGAGGATGTTGAACAGGTTGATTCCCGGTTGGGTCTACTTGAATAACAAACCTAATGATGTTATTATAGCTTTTTGAGAAAATCTAGAAGCTAATTCTCATTTGGGAGTATAACAACTATCTCCTAACTCCAATGATAACTTGGTTGATCAAAGATATCAACCTGGAGGGTAATCATTATTATTAAAATATCTAAGATATTTATATTTAATATCCCAATCTAAAATTCTCAAAATATAAATCAAGATCGATCCTCTATTACTAAATTAACATAGTAGACAAGATCTAAAATAATAGATTAAATGATTTAAACACCGCATGGGCCCCTATCAATGCTTAAATTTGGTGTCGAGGATGTCGTGGGTTGATTCCGCTAGTCTTAGGGTCGGGTTAACAAAACTTAAAATCTATTATAAGAATTTCAACTTACTAAAATATGAGATGCTAATTTTGTCATGATGATAGATGATCCTATTAGGTAAATAAAATTCGGATCTAAAGTTCTCAAATATATTTGATTCAATCAATTAATCACCCTGATGATGACTGTGTTGAATGAAGATTTCAACCGGAGGGGATACTTATCATAAAAATGTGCTTGCAATCTCAAATTGAATCAACAAACTCAAGTATCAATGCAAATGTAAAATCAAATAAATCACCAAATTATAAATGCTAAAATAAAATTTAATTTTTAAAGAACTTAAAGCTAAAAAATCTAATTCACCATCCCTAATTGCTTGTCGGAGGTGACAAATTAAGAAAATCCTAGCTCACAAAGGAGCTAAAGTTAAATTAAGTACACAACTATGTTTACTCTCAAATAATCTCATGTCAGCAAGGGCATGACATGTGTCCTCTAACTGCGTGGTTTGGCCTTAGGCTCCAATGATTCGTGAGTCCTCTAACCGGTGGTTGTCGCTAAATGACACCATTATATTATGGTCACATGTGCAGTATGCTTGATGGCTCATTTGAGTTATGAACCATATGGTATATTTGATTGGGCAAAAACCTCTTTGTTAGCTAAGGTAAACTTAAGCTTGTCTCCTTAGACAAACACCACCTTAGATCTACAAGGAATTCTCGGATGACATAACCCATGTGTTGCTGATAAGGATTCTTAGGTTAGGTTGGGTCAACTACCTCTTCTGATTAAGTAGACTAGGGACCATGACAGCCCGGGATGACGGAATCATGGGATCTAGATCGGACGCGTCTTTGTTCCCCCAACCATCCTCTTTAAGTTAAATATAATAAATTTCATAAATTATAAATTCTAAATTTTAAACTCTACATGTTGCTATTATATATACTAAGCAACTAACTAATCAAAGTTCTCTCTTAGCATTGAGAGGGGTAATTATAGGTGCTTTTGCGTATATAAGAAACCTGGAACCAGATTTAAAGTCCTCACAAGATGAGGCTAAATCTGCAGGTAGTGTATTATCTATTTCATCTACCTTTAAAAATTTCACCCACACTTTTAAATCACTCTAATAGAGGTCTAATTTTGAGCCTATAGAAACATATTATTCATCTTATTAAATCTTCAAATTAGATCAAAGACAAATTGAGTAGAGATAGTAATGAGTTTTAAGGTCATCAATAGATATAAATGAGAGTCTATTGAATATCCAAAGACTAGACAACTCTGAATAAAAGAAATTAATTAAATATTATTTTCAAAGGATCTAACAAGCTATTAGAATAATTTAAAATACCTTCTATATTATCGGATCTGCAACTCTTCGTACAAGCAGACAGAAGACAATGCTAAATTAAAATTTTCATGAATTATGAAGCTTCTTTCAATCCATAAATTAAAAAATTTTATTCTAATTATGATTTTCAAAATCAATGATTTTATTAATTAGACGAAAATATCTAAACTATAAATACCTACATGTGCTCAAATATGAAAATTTAGAGTGCAAATTTTAATGTCTGAAAAGGCCGTGCAGGCTAAATTGGAATTAAATAAAAATATAAAATCAATCTCATGATTTAGAAATAAAATTATTAAATTATTAAATATACTCACATAGGTCCCAACATTAAATGCTTAAACGTAGTGTTTGAGGATGCTGCGCAGGTTGCTTCTCGGATTGGTCTTAAGACCTTGTCCGGGTTAATAAAACCTTAAAATCTAATTATTATAAGAATTTCTACTTATTAAAATATCTGAAAAGCTAATTCTGTTATATAACATTAGATTTGATTCTCTATTATTAAATTAATCGAGTCAATAGATAAATATTAAATTAAATGATCATACACCTGATGATGGCTGTGTTGAGTAAAGATTTCAATCGGAGGGGATACTTCCATCAAAGTATGATTGTAATTTCAGATCAAACTAACTCAAATTAAGTATCAATCCAAATATGAAATCTAATATGTCATTAAGCTATAAATTTCTAAATGAAAGTTAATCTAAAAACTTAAAGCTAAAAATTCAACCCACCTTCCACAATTGTTTTTATGAGGTGATAAATTAAGAAAATCTTGCTAACAAAGGAGACAATCTCAAATCAAGTGTTATACTATGTTCACTCAATCAATCTCCATAAGGACATGGCGTGTCCTCATTTGCGTGGCGACCATTTGGCTCGACATATGATGTAGTTACAATCAAAGTCCTTTGATCAGATGGTTGTCACCAAATAAAACTATTATATTATGATCATGATTGTGTATGCTCCCATGGCTCGTCCTGATTGTGAATCATAGATATACTTGATAGGCAAAAAAACCTCTATCGCCTAAGGTGACTTAAGCATGTCTCTTTGACAAACACCACCCCAGTCTACAAGAATTTTTTGGATGGCGTAACCCATGTGTTCTTTAAGGATCATTCTGGTTGGGTCGACTACTACCTCCCCGACTAAGTAGACTAGGGATCACGATAGCAGGATGAATGAACAATGAGATATAGATTAGGCACGTCATCATTCCCCCAACCATCCGCTTTAAGTTAATATGTTGAATTTCATAATCTTAAATTTTAAACTCCACATACTACTATTATGCCACACATTTAGTGACTTGACAAAGCCTTAATCAAAGTTCTCTCTCTATTAGAGGGGTAATTAACTATACTTGTGCTTATAGGAAACCTAGAACCATATCTAAAGTCCTCAAAATGAGGGTGAAATCTCTAGGTTGTTATCTATCTCTCTATTCCATCTCCTAAAATTACACCGACACTTAAATCATATTCTTTTCAATATGAGAGGTTGGTGGCTAATTTTTGGAGCCCACATAGTCATAAGAGGTTAGAAGGTTGTAGTTAGGGTAGCAAAGCAATCATGCTGGGTTTTAGAGGAAGGTTTGCCCATCCTCCATCAAATTTTATCAAATGTCATCTCAAATAGTGTTGACTCATAAAATCACTTACATGGTTGATGCGCATTGTTGACATATGGCACCACTAATAAAGTTGTTGCATGTAATTAATGCACATCATCATTCACAAGATTAATATATTGTATCAACATTAAAGTGATTTCATTACATGCCTCACATTGTTATCACATACCATCGCCAATGAGACTAACACATGTTGTCTATACAAAAAACTGATTTATATTTAAATGTCAAGATTATACTAGAGTTTGTATTCCTTGGCCTCCTCTCCTCAAAAAAAAATTAATCAACAAACCATAATAGAATCTCTTAAGGATAATATCAATGCCTCATGGCACATATAATTTTGGTTGAAGTGTTTATTTCCTATAATTTATATCTATTATATTTTATTAATATTTTTCTAATTATAAGAAAAAGTTTCAATTGAATCTATCATCATATATTAATATAATTATTTCAAGTGAATTAAGCCTCATGATTTTTCTTCTTTTCAAAGTTCAAATAAAAAACATATGTATTTGTTCTAATCTTTTCTTACTTGTGCATGTATTAAATCTTCATACAAAGTTGAGATATTAAATAATTTTTCTCTAATGTCATGAACACTCTTGTACACCAACAAATCATATATTGACAATACTTACCTAATTGAGCAATAATCACACAATATTAAAAATTTGATTAAATATAATTTGACTTTTTAAAATTTTACTTAAATAACATTTATGTTTATGCCTTTGTATTTTTGCTCTTAATGTTGACCCATGCATGCGTCGTGAGTCGAGCTCACAAGACAAAGTCGATCGACTTTGAATGCAACAGTGTGCAAATCGAGGTTGAAATACATGGGACGTCATCAAAACTAGTCGAATGATCTCCAATTGATAAATGGACTTATCGATAAATTAATTTACATATTGCACAATTCGGGTTGATCGATTAAAAGGAGGGTTGTTGAAGCTACATGCATATCAAGGTCGGAAGTCACAATGCCCAAATGATCTGTTCAAAATTAATTATGTCGCTAGCATCAAAATATCAAAACCTATCAAACAAGACCGCGCACTCCTCGATGAGTTTGCTCGAGTATCGAGCGAACGGGAGTGACGACACACAATTTTAAATTAAATGATGTCCAATTTATCCGAATTGAATAAAATGACATCGACGCTAAACGGACTACGTTATTGCATCTAGACGTTGAAATTACTGTAATATATATCCAATTTGACTAAAAGTTATCACACTTAAAATTTCATCAAAGTTAGCACATATTTTGAGATAAATCTATATGATTATCTCTTAATCACATCGATCAATGCTTTAAAACTTCGTAGACCACTTCCATGCTTTTGATTCAATCAATTATAGGCCACCACATCATCCGTTCCTTATCACCTCACTATCTTATCCCTGCAGCAGGCAGGAACAAAAAAAAAATTGCAGCCCCTTTTCCTCTCTGCCGAATGAAAGCCTCCCAATCCTCCCTCTTTCGTTCTCGAGCACAACAGATACTTGAGATTGCCTTTCTCCCTTGCGATCGAACCATACTCTTTATCTGTCTCCTCCTTCAAGCCAAAGGCTGAATGCCTGTCTCTCCTCCCTACGTATGTTTTGCACACGGCCATCATCTAGCCCACATGGATTGAAATCCCCATCCGTCTGCCGCTTGCCAAAAGAGCTCTCCATCCCATCCATTTCATATGTTCATATCAAGCAAGTCAACCAACCCCATGCCCCCGTCTGCCACGACATTAAGCCAAACGTGCGGATCTCCTCTTCTTCTTCCTGTTTTTTGAATCCAACCAGGATCCTCGCATTCCTATTTCGCCGCTTTTAGTTTAAGGAGAGAAATAGAATGGAGTCTCATAAGGACACACAGCCTTATCAAGATGTGCGAAGCTTCCTCGAGAAGGAATTGAGAGAAATATCGAGGATAGGGCCTTTCGAGTGGCCAAACTCCAGAAGCAGAAAAGAAGATGAAATTTCAGAAGGAAAGAAGAGAAGAAGAATTGCCAGGAAAAAATCCCCTTCTTACTATGTTCTACATGTTTATTTGTATGAATTCCTTTACACTTCTTGGTTTCTTGCTTTAGCTAACAGATTCTGTTTTTCTTTCTAACAGATTATTTAGTATTTCTTGATTTTCTTTATAGAAATAGTTCCTCAAAGTTTCTGTTTGTTGGATACTTACTGTCGGCTTGTGCTTACAGTTCAAAGTCTTTAGCCATGTTGGTTTTTTTTGTTCTCTTTTTTTCTCAGTTTATTTTCCAACTTCTTATGATTATGTTTAGGGCATTTCAATGGAAGCATTTTGAGGTAGTTTGGATGGTTTTTGGGGGCTATTTTCCATCTGTACTCCGTGTACCTCTTTGGAGGGTACAAATCATTTTTTACCTTTTTTTCCCAGTTTATTTTGCTTATTACTTATGATTATGTTTAAGACATCTCAATGGAAGCATTGATGGCTATTTTTGGGTATTTTGCATCGATACTCTGTGTACCTCTTCGGAGGGTACAGATCATTTTTGACCTTTTTTTACTAGTTTATTTTGCCAACTTTTTATGATTATGTTTAGGACATTGCAAAGGAAGCATTTGTAGGTAGTTTGGGTGGTTTTGAGGCTATTTTCCATCTGTACTCTGTGTACCTCTTTGGATGGTAAAGATCATTTTTTACCTTTTTTCCCAGTTTATTTTGCCAACTTCTTATGATTATGTTTAGGGCATTCCAATGGAAGCATTTTGAGGTAGTTTGGATGGTTTCTGGGGGGTTTAGTGCATCTGTACTCTGTGTACCTCTTTGGAGGGTACAAATCATTTTTGACCTTTTTTTCTTTATTTTGCCAACCTCTTATGATTATGTTTAGGGCATTCCAAAGGAAGCATTTTATGGCAGTTTGGATGGTTTCTGGGGGCTATTTTGCATCTGCACTCTGTGTACCTCTTTGAAGGGTACAGATTATTTTTGACCTTTTTTTCCTAGTTTATTTTGCTTATTACTTATGATTATGTTTAAGACATCTCAATGGAAGCATTGATGGTAGTTTGAATGGTTTCTGGGTGGCATTTTGTATATGTACTCTATGTACCTCTTTGGAGGGTACATATCATTTTGACCTTTTTTTCCAGTTTATTTTGCCAACTTCTTATGATTATGTTTAGGACATTGCAAAGGAAGCATTTGTAGGTAGTTTGGGTGGTTTCTAGGGGCTATTTTCTATCTGTACTCTGTGTACCTCTTTGGAGGGTACATATCATTTTTTACCTTTTTTTCCCAATTTATTTTTCCAACTTCTTATGATTATGTTTAGGACATTCCAATAGAAGTATTTTGAGATAGTTTGGATGGTTTCTGGGGGGTTTAGTGCATCTGTACTCAGTGTACCTCTTTAGAGGGTACATATCATTGCTGTAAGAAATCATCAACTAATATAATGTTCTACATGCAAGAATTTAACTCAAGTTCCACAATCAATCAGTCGGTTGAAGGGTACACTAAGCTGATGATGGATATTATTTCAGAAAAATATCTTGATGCATGACATTATCCGGTTTTGTGTTCTTCGACTGTACAATCTTCTCTCCAATGGTCTATTTGTAGCTCTTTAAGCAATAGTGACTGAGTAATCCCCTACTGAGGATATTGTAATCATTAGACTGTACCAATAAATATGTGCAATAAATAACAGATCATTTATTGCCTTTTATTTAGTTTATTTTGCCTGATTCTAGAAATAATGTTCATTACATTCTAGTTCAGACAATTAAAAATCTGTTTGGATGATTTCTAGGTGGTACAGATTATTTTGACCTTTTTTTGCAATTTATTTTCTTAGTTCTTATGATTATGTCTACGACATCTCAATGGAAGCATTTGATGGCAGTTTGGATAGTTTCTGGGTGGTTTAGTGCATCTGTACTTTGTGTACCTCTTTGGAGGGTACATATTATTTTTGACCTTTTTTTTGCAATTTATTTTGCTTAGTTCTTATGATTATGTTTAAGACATCTCAATGGAAGCATTTGATGGTAGTTTGGAGGTTTTCTGGGTGCTATTTTGCATCAGACTGTACCTCTTTGAGAGAGATCAATTTTGACCTACCTTTTTTTTCCAAATTTTTTGCCTTAATTTTCTTATGATTTAGGCATTGCAATGGAAGCATTGATGGCGCTTTGAATGGTTTCGGTGGTATTTTAGACCAGACTGTACCTCTTTAGAGGGTACAAATCATTTTTGACCTTTTTTTCCTAGTTTATTTTGCCAACTTCTTATAATTATGTTTAGGACATTGCAAAGGAAGCATTTGTAGGCTTGGGTGGTTTGGGCTATTTTCCATCTCAGACTGGTACCTCTTTGGAGGGTACATATCATTTTTGACCTTTTTTTCCCAGTTTATTTTGCCAACTTCTTATGATTATGTCTAGGGCATCTCAATGGAAGCATTTGATGACAGTTTGGATGGTTTCTGAGTGATATTTTATATCTGTAGTCTGTGTACCTCTTTAGAGGGTACAGATCAATTTTGACCTTATTTGCAGTTTATTTTGCTTACTTCTTATGATTATGTTTAAGACATCTCAATGGAAGTATTTGGAGATTATTTGGAGGTTTATTGGGTGGTATTTTACATCTGTACTCTGTGTATCTCTTTGGAGGGTACATATCATTTTTGATCTTTTTTTCTCAGTTTATATTGCCTATTTCTTATGATTATATTTAAGACATTCCAAAGGAAGCATTTGATGGCAGTTTGGATGGTTAAGAAATGCTTTAGGGCATCTGTACTCTGTGTACCTCTTTGGAGGGTACAGATTATTTTTGCAGTTTATTTTGCTTAGTTCTTATGATTATGTCTAGGGCATCTCAATGGAAGCATTTGATGGTAGTTTGGAGGTTTTCTGGGTGGTATTTTGCATCTATACTGTGTACCTCTTTGGAGGGTACAGATCGATTTTTGACCTTTTTTTGTAGTTTATTTTGCTTACTTCTTATGATTATGTTTAGGGCATTACAAAGGAAGCATTGATGGCAGTTTTGATGGTTAAGAACTGCTTTAGTGCATCTGTACTCTGTGTACCTCTTTGGAGAGTACAAATTATTTTTGAGCTTTTTTTTGCAGTTTATTTTGCTTACTTCTTATGATTATGTTTATGGCATTACAAAGGAAGCATTTGATGGCAGTTTGGATGGTTAAGAACTGCTTTAGTGCATGTGTACTCTGTGTACCTCCTTGGAGGGTACATATTATTTTTGACCTTTTTTGCAGTTTATTTTGCTTAGTTCTTATGATTATGTCTAGAGCATCTCAATGGAAGCATTTGATGGTAGTTTGGAGATTTTCTGAGTGATATTTTGCATCTGTACTCTGTGTACTCTTTGGAGGGTACAGATCATTTTTTACCTTTAATCTATGTGTGGACAAATTTAAAAGCCATCTTAATCTATTATTTTTACAAAATTCAGTAATTGAAAATAATTATTATATAATTAAATGTTAAAAGTTATCTGTTACGGACAAGTTCCATTACGCTTATATGATTTAAAATTCAACTTCAGTTATTTTATTTTTTTGTTTCATCTAAATAAATAGACAAGTCAGTCTAATAAGGTTCAAGTTAATATTCAACTTCATTTCACTCGACCATGAGCATACTAAGAATACCAATGAGCTAATTTTTTCAACTGCTTTGTTTTCATAATAAAAAAAATAGCTAACAACAATCAAAATTTATAATCAAATTTTTACAATCAAAATTTACTTAACTATGAGCTAATTTTTTCAACTGCTTTATTTCAGTACATATCAGTTAAAATTAAAACTGTAAGAATATCATGAATTTACAATCAAAATTTACTTACACTAGCCACACTAATTTTACAATAAAACTTTTTTAAAAACAAATAATCCCTAATGGCTAGTAATTACTAATTTAATTTTGTGCATTAAATGTATTCATTTTGCTGGGTAACATTTATTTTATGCAAACACGATTAACTTTATGCTCGCCATAACAAAATGACCATACCATAAAAAATGATTCTAAATGCAGATTTCATTGAAGAGTATAGCCCCCAAATATCAACCCAGAGTAAAATATCAGTGAAATTAAACTATATGAATTGAGAGAAGAGAAGTTAAAAAAAGGCAGAGTAAAATATCATCCCAGGTCCATGCACTTCAACAAAAAATAGCTAAGTCTTCAAAGCCACCTAACAGATGCATTAAACAAAATCCTATATCAAACTAAATAATATTGTTCTCACTTTGGATTTTAAGTCCCAAACAAAATGTAGCGTAAACACCCTAAATATATTCATTTTCTTTGGCCAATCTTGTTATTCAATCCAACTAATTTTTTGGCCGCCCCATTTCAGACAAACATTCCGCAATGACACTATTTTTTTCCCCACTCACTATGTCATTGGCCATTTCGATCGCACAAAAGCTCAAAGATCTTCAACAAGTAATTTGATCTGAATAGCCAGGACAAAATCTCAATAAGTTAGACCAGGAAAAAAAATAGTTAAGAAGTAATTTGATCTGAAAATAGTTCTTATAATCTTAGGAAGAATGCTCTTATGGGTTGGTAATGCGTACCTCCTCGTGGGTAGCCTCCCCATGGGTACCCTCCACAGGGGAAGCTCCCGTGGTAGCCTCCTAAAGAGTTCCCCCTATGGTGACCCCCATAGGAACCTCCCCTGCATTTGGGGTGGAAGGACCCCGCTGCGTGGCTAGAACATCCTCGATAGCAGCAACCCGCAAATCAAGCCCATCCATCCTCTCCATTATTATTGCATGGAAAGACAATGCTCTTTCGGTCCTTGAAAGCAGTATCCTCTCCACCCAAAGTCGATGTGAAGTAGCAGAGGGCTGCAAAACACTGATGGGAGAATATAGGAGAAGAAGTTAGTGGGCTGCACTAATTAGACTTAAAATGGGACTACTATCGGGCTCCACATGTGTAGATTGTTGAGCAGGAGACACTAACTGAAGGAGCCAGTTCTCCTCTTCCAATAAGTCCTCGAATGAAAGGCGTACCCGTGGTAAACAGATAAAAATTTTTGAAGACATACAACATAAATAAATACATTCTTATATGAACTAAGTGATATTATTATATGTCACCTGGCATCCTCCAAACCAGTGAAAGCATTTTTTGGAAACTCTAGTTTTGCCCATCGCAAAGATACCTGTTGGAATGATGGGCTTATGATGCTTAACTACCATATCTACATATTTTAAACAAGAACTTCAAGACATTAAATTACAAGAATGGAGATATAAAACATACCATCAAAAGAGTGACAAAGCCACTCATAACCCCGCCTCAAGTTCAATTTTGATGTAATAACATCAAATTGGGAAACTAGAAGTCAAATGGCATCCCCAGATTCAAAGAAATCTATCCAGATTATCGACAAGCAATCAATTGATGCCACCCTATAATTGTGATATATAAAATAGATTGAAGAAAATGTATATACAAGCAAATGCACACAACGAGCCTGAATTCTCCAAATACTTTGAGATGAATGAATAGCACAAATGGATTTATAAAAACCTTCTCCCCTTGTTTGGCATCCCTATCATCAATGCAACTTCATCTGAAAGGAATATACCACCCAAGAAGAAAGCTTGCTTTTCTATTTCTAGCAAGATAAAGATCGTGTAATGGTAAAGTCTTGCTTAATTAAATAATGGATTGATGCTTTAAAATTGGCTTCATCAAGAAAGTGTCAATATTATCAACACATTTACAATGGTAAACCTCTCAAGTTATCTTTTTCCCAAACATGATAAACTTAAAAAAAAAAGTCAGTAGGTCAAAAATGATTTGTACCCTCCAAAGAGGTACACAGAGTACAGATGCAAAATACTATCCAAAAAACATCCAAACTGCCATCAAATGCTTCCATTGAGATGCCCTAGATATAATCATAAGAAGTTGGCAAAATAAATTGGAAAAAAAAGGTAAAAAATGATCTGTACCCTCCAAAGAGGTACATAGAGTACAGATGCAAAATACCACCCAGCAAACCTCCAAAAAATCTCCAAATACTTCCATTAAGATGTCTTAAACATAATCATAAGAAGTAAGCAAAATAAACTGCAAAAAAAGGTCAAAAATGATCTGTACCCACCAAAGAGGTACACAGAGTACAGATGCAAAATACCACCCAGAAACCATCCAAACTGCCATCAAATGCTTCCATTGAGATGCCCTAGACATAATCATAAGAACTAAGCAAAATAAACTGCAAAAAAAGGTCAAAAATAATATGTACCCTCCAAGGAGGTACAGAGTCTGATGCAAAATACCACCCAGCAAATCTCCAAACAATCTCCAAATGCTTCCATTGAGATGCTTAAACATAATCATAAGAAGTTGGCAAAATAAATTGGGAAAAAAGGTTAAAATAATTTGTACCCTCCAAAGAGGTAATGATGAAAAATACCACCCGAAACATCAAACCGCCATCAAATGCTTCCATTGAGATGTCTTAAACATAATAATAAGAAGCAAAAATAAACTAGGAAAAAAAAGGTAAAAAATGATCTGTACTCAAAGAGGTCCAGAGTACAGATGAAAATATCACCTAAAAACCTCCAAACAATCTCAAATGCTTCCATTGGAATGTCTTAAACATAATCATAAGAAGTAAGCAAAATAAAATGCAAAAAAAGGTCAAAATCGATCTATACCCTCCAAAGAGGTACACTAGTATACAAAATACCATAAAACCATCAAAACCGCCATCAAAATGCTTCCATTGAGATGTCTAAACATAATCATAAGAAGTTAGCAAAATAAATTGGAAAAAAGGTCAAAATGATCACCTCCAAAGAGGTACAGAGTCTGATGCAAAATATCACGAAACCTCCAAACATCCAAAATGCTTCCATTGAGATGTCTAAACATAATCATAAGAAGTTGGCAAAATAAAGCAAAAAGGGTCAAAATGTCTGCACTCCAAAGAGGTACACGAGTCTGAACACTAAACCTCCCCATAAACCATTCAAAGCCATCAAAATGCTTCCATTGAGATGTCTTAAACATAATCATAAGAGGTTGGCAAAATAAATTGGAGAAAAAAGGTAAAATGATCTGACTCCAAAGTGGTAAATAGAGTATGATAAAACCCCGAAACCATCCAAACTACCTCAAAATGCTTCCTTTGCCCATCCATCCTAAACATAATCATAAGAAGTTGGCAAAAATAAATTGGGAAAAAAAGGTCAAAATAATCACTCCAAAGAGGTACAGAGATGTAAAATACCACCCAGAAACTATTCAAACTGCCATCAATGCTTCCATTGAGATGTCTTAAACATAATCATAAGTAATAAGAAAAATAAACTGGGAAAAAAAGGTCAAAAATGATCTCACTCCAAAGAGTACAGTGAGATGCACTAAACCTCCAAAATCATCAAACTGCCTCAAAATGCTTCCTTTGTAATGCCCTAAACATAATCATAAGAAGTTGGCAAAATAAATTGGGAAAAAAGGTCAAAAATAATCCCTCCAAAGAGAGTAATGAATGCCACCCAGAAACCATTCAAATTTCCATCAATGCTTCCATTGAGATGTCTTAAACATAATCATAAGTAATAAGCAAAATAAACTGGGAAAAAAAGGTAAAAAATGATCTGTACCCTCCAAAGAGGTACACAGAGTATGAAAAATATCCAAACCCAAACCTACAAATGCTTCCTTTGCCCATCCATCCTAAACATAATCATAAGAAGTTGACAAAATAAACTGGGAAAAAAGGTCAAAATGATCTGTACCCTCCAAAGAGGTACACAGAGTACAGATGCACTAAACCCCCCAGAAACCATCCAAACTGCAATCAAATTATTTACATTTGAATATAATGAACATAATCTCAAGAAACAGGCTAAGAAAACTAGAAAAAAAGCCCTAAATATTATGTACCATCTAGAGAGGTACAGATATAAAATAACATATAAAAAATAACCAATCTTTCACTGGACAGTGAGAAGAACAGAGTAAACCCTAAATTCATTCAAGTTCGGGAATACGTGTGTTAATACCTCATGTAGTCACCTACAATACCTCAATTTTTTTTATATATTGAAGGCGACGCGGCGCCGATCGAGAGCGGCCGAGAAAAAATCCTTCGTCGAAAGAAAGCCCTAAACGTGATGAGGAATGTCGCCGTAATGTTTCTCGTCTTCTTCTTCTCCGCTTTTGAACGATGGGCGGTCGGGCCGGGGAAATGTCTTTACAAAGACGTCATTATGTTATTGCATCCGTTATCTTCGCCCATTAACGGGACACGTGTTGTCATGTGGATTGGTCCGCACGTAAAGCTACGCGGGACTCGGACGTAATATTTTCTCCCATCCGCCACCCCGTTGTCCGCTGCGACGCGTCGGACAACCAGCCAAAGATGTTTCTAACCCACTCGACTCACTCCACGATGCCGCATGACCGTTGACCCACATCGACGAGCTCAGATTCGCAGACCGAAGCCCGCTTCCCGCTGCCGCCGCAGCGACCGACCGCCTTCCTTCCGCGACCCGCCATTTGACTCCATCCGGCAGACACGTTCCTCTTCCGTCAAACAACACCACTTGCAGATAGACGCCCGTCTTCCACGCTTCAGTCAGCCCTTGACCTATTTCGCTCGTTCCGACCCTCCACCATTGCAGCTTTAACCATTCATTCGCAGACACCTCGCTTCTCATTCCATCCAGTTTCCTGGCCCATAGCACCTTCCTCTAGTCCATAAAATTGTAAAGGCCCACGCTCCTTCCTCCACAAAATCACCCGGTCTAACCCTTCAAACCCTTAGCCAGAATAACTACAACTTGCGGCCTGTTCGAATCCAACCCACAAATTTACCTGCGCAATCCTTCCCACAAGCAAACCCATCAAATTTTGCCATTTTCACTCGGGAAGAACATCGTAATTTTTCCTTCGATTTTCGATCATACTGCTTTAATCGTCCCATTCTCATGAATCGGAAGAACATCCGTGAAATTCTTCTTTCAATTTTATCCCACCCCTCGCTTTAGCCCCATTTCCGCCAAAATCGGGAAGAACATCGCCAGACAATTCTTCTCGATTTGGCATCGCATCCTCGCTACTTTAATGTCGCACCGCAAATTGGGAAGAACATCACAACAGCGAATTCTTCTTTCGATTTTGCATACTCACTTTATATCGTCCGCTGCCGCAAATCGGGAAGAACATCGGTAGATTCTTTTCGATTTTCGTCGCACCTTAGATAGTCCCATTTTATTGTCATAAATCGGGAAGAACATCACATGAATTTTCCTTCAATTTTCGATCGCACCCTCATTTAGCCATCCGCTAGCGCAAATTGGTGAAGAGCATCGTCGGTAGACGAATTCTTCATTCGATTTTGATACCCTCGCTTAGCCGTTCCGCATTAATCGGGAAGAATATGGCGTGAATTCTTCCTTCACTTTGCGCCCCTCGCTTTAGTCCTGTTTTGCAAATCGGAAAGGACATCGACAGGCAAATTCTTCTTTTGATTTTTGTCGCACTCCTCATTCACATTGCATACATAACACATTCCTTTGAGCAAAAAAAATGCATCATCTGTGAATGAAAATATATATATATATATATATATATATATATATATATATATATATATATATATATATATATATATATATATATATATATGTGTTTCTTTGCATGTTTGAATACCTCGCCAGGATGCGGAGATGAAAATAAGTTGTGGTGCGACACCACTCGCCACGCTCAACATCTTGAGTAAGCCACCACTTATTAGATGCTTCTCTAGATGAAATGTTGCCGAAATTTTGTTTAATTTCTAGACTTAGAAAAAAGGGGAATGAATATATATTGCATTTGTCTTCTTTCAGGTTTAAAGATCTCGTCGTGCTTAGCAGGGCGCAACGAGATGAAAGCCGACTATGATGTCACAAAACACCACTTGTTATGCTCGAGGGTGTATAGTAAAATACCGATGCACCCCTTACTGATGATGATGGAGGTCGCCAAAATTTTGTCTAATTTTCAGACTTAGAAAAAAAAAGGGGGGGGGGGGGAATGAATATATATTGCATTGTATGTCCTCTTCCAGGTTTGAAGAACTTGTCGTGCATAGCAGAGTGTGACGAGATGAAAATCGATTGTGGTGTCGCAAGACACCACTCCACGCCGAGCGTCGAGTAGGCCAAAATACCCCGATGTACTACATGGGATGATCTTAGGTCACCAAATTACGTTAAATCTTTTGACTTAGGAAAAATGGGAGAGTGAAATGAGCTGACTTAAGAGCGCTAAATAGGAAAACTTGTAGCTAATTTTAAACTAAAAAGCGGGAAACAAGAAATAGGGGGGAGTCTTTAAAGCAAATTTTAGAAAGAATAAAATATTCATTTAAAATCTAAGTGAAATTTGGGGGAGCCTAATATTAAACTCACAAACTCTAATTGTAATCCTCTATGGCTTAAATTGAAGCGTTAAAGTGAGTTCCCTTTTCTTATAAATCTCTCAGAATTAAGCAAGCTTTAATTGGAATTGAGGGGGGACTAATGCCAAACTCATAACAAATTTGCAATAAACTCAAAATCTAAGGATAAATCAAAATTGAGTTTAATAACTCTTATACGAATGTGGAGGTGATTACTATGCTAACTAATAAGCATGAGTAGGGCTAAAATAATAAACACTGAAATCGGCAAAACTTATCAAAAATGATGTAGATTGAACATAATTAAATTGAGAGATTACAAAAAAACTCAACAAGTAAACTGATTACAAGTAATATTTTAAACTACGATCTAAATCAAAACACCTTCTTCACCATTGAATCTGCAACTCTTTGTACAAGCAGACAGAAAATGATACTAAATCAAAATCTACAAAAATCATGGAGCTTCCTTCAACCAAAAATCAAAGAATTTCATCATAATTATGATTTTTAAAATCAATGATTTCATTAATTAGATGAAATTAGCTAAGCTATAAATACCTGCATGTGCTCGGACATAGAGATTTCAAGTGCAAATTTTAATGTGCGAAAAGGCTGCGTAGGCTAAATTGGAATATATTAAATATTAATATGAAAAATATAATAATATATTAGATCAATTTACAACGCCTTCTTATCGGATGAACCCTTTGTACAAGGCAGAGACGATACTAAATTCAAATCTATAAAACTCATAAGGCTTCTTTTAATCAAAACTTAAAGAATTTTATTCTAATTATGAAAAAAAATCAATGAAATCACTAATTAGGTAAATTTGTCTAAGCTATAAACTCTTGTATGTGCTCGGATATAGAGATTTCAAGTGTAAATTTTAATGTTTGAAAAGGATGTGCAGGCTAAATTGGAATTAAATGCAAATATAAAATTAATCTCATAATTCAAACATAAAATTAACTAAAATTACTATATATCCGCATATGTCCCGACACTATGCTGAATGCTTAAATTCAAGTGTATGAGGATGCTGCGCGGGTTGCTTTCTGGTTTAGTCTTAGGACTAGGTCCGGGCCAACAAAACCTAAGAACCTATAATAAGAGTCTCAAATCAGTGAAATATTTGAGAAATTGATTCTGTCACATGACATTAGATCTAATCCTCTATTATCAGCTAAACAGAGTCGACGGGATTAAAACCTCTTAAATATATTCAAATCAAATCAAATCAAATAGCAATCTGAAACTGTTTAAAATGAAATTCTATCATTAAAACTTAAATTAAACCCAATCTATTCACCTTCCGCAACTGTTTGTTGGGGTGATAAATTAAGAAAACTCTAGCTCACAAAGGAGCCAATGTCAAATCAAGTGTTACATGTTCACTCTTAATCAATCTCTTGCCGGTAACGCGTGGCGTATCCTCGATTGGGTGGCCGATAAGGCTCCACAGATGAAGCAGTTACGACCAAAGTCCTCTGATCGGGTGGTTTGGCCAATCCGACTCTATTATATTACGATCACGGCCGTAGCCCGTATGCTCACCAATGGCTCTGCCCTTTGAGTTGTGAATCATATGGTATACTTGATAGGGCAAACACTCCTCTGTCAGCTAAGGTAGACTTAAGCATATCTCTTTAGACAAATACCATCCTAGGTCTATAAGGATTTCTTGGATGACATAACCCATGTGTTGCTGATGAGGATCCTTTCTATAAGGTTGGGTTGACTACCTCCTCTAACTAAGTAGACGAGGGACCGTAACTGCTCTGGATGACGGAACCATGGGATCTAAATCGGGCACGTCATCATTCCCCCAACCATCCGGTTTAAGCTGAAATGATAAATTTTATAAATTCTCAATTCTAAAACTCCATATGCTGCTACTATACACTACGCAATTCAATGATCTAATGACTAGCCTTAATCAAAGGTTCTCTCTCACTTACTGGGAGGGGTAATTAACTATAGGGACTTGCGCCTATAGGAAACCTGGAACCAGATCTAAAGTTCTCACCAAATGAGGACAAAATCTCTGAGTAGTGTCTTATCTATTATTCCATCTGCCTTCTGAAAACTACACCGACACGTTAAACTACCCTTTTCATCGAAGAGGTCGGTGGCGAATTTTCAGAGCTCGCATAAACATTCAGATAATACTTACATTTTGTGTTGAAAGAACTAAAAAGTTGGATACATATGAGGAAGCATAAAGAAGATGCAACAGTTTGTCCATGAATGAGAATCAATACTAAACATGATGAACTTGTGAAGAATAGGAAGCTTAGTAATAAGAACAAATCAAGATTCATCAAACTTATAAATTCAATGAATTCCGAACTAAATGTGAAAAGATGAATATTACTTCAAATGATGGAACAAAAGTTAAAATATGTTACGCCACCGGATCTGCACCACATTAATGCTAGCAGACAGAAGGCGTTGGCTTAAATTCTAAATATACTTCAAATATATTAATTTTGCATAAATTATGGAGCCAACTATCACTCAATTCTAGTGCTTCAGAATTTGTGCAATCATTTGAAAGAGAAGAATTCTTGTACAAAATATAAAATAATCTTCAATTCAATTTAATCTTTCCAAATTCATATAAATATTCTAAATAACTTGCATGGGCCCTGACACTATGATGAATGCTTAAACTTAGTATCTGAGGATGCTGCGTGAGTTGATTGCCGGTTGGGTCTTAGGACTAGGTCCGACTTAACAAAATCTAAAAATTCTATAATTATAAGAATTTCAGCTTATTAAAATATCTGAGAAGCTAATTCTATCATATGACAGTAGATTTAATCCTCTATTATTAAATTAATAGAGTCGACATGATCTGAGATAATAAACTAAATGATTAAGCAAACTTAGATCTTACGATGATGATGGAATAGAGATTTCAACTGGAGGGGATACTATCATCAACACATATTCAAAATTTCAAGTCAAGTTAATATAAGTTAAATATCAAACTAAAAAAAACTGATATGCCGTCAAGCTATAAATTATAAATTGAAAATCATCAACCTAAAAACTTAAAGCAAAACTCAATCTATCCACCTTCCGCAATTGTTTATCGGAGGTGACAAATTAAGAAAAATCTATCCACCTTCCACAATTGTTTATCGGAATTGATAAATTAAGAAAACTCTAACTCACAAAAGAGTTAATGTCAATTCAAGTGTATTTTAATATTCAGTCCCAATCAATCTCATGCCAATAAGGATGTGACCCCTATCCTCTGACTGCATGACTTGACTAGTAGGCTCCACATATGATACAGTTATAACTAGAGTCCTCTCATCGGGTGGTTGCCGCCAAATGACACCATTATATCACGGTCACAATTGTAGCCCATATGTTTCCCAATGACTCTGCCCTTTGAGTTGTGAACTATATGGTGCACTTGATAGGACAAAAAGTCCTCTGTTAGCTAAGGTAGACTTAAGTTTGTCTGATAAACCACCCTGGTCTGGTTCCCTTAAACGACGCAACACATGACTGCTGATAAGGATTCTTTTATCGAGGGTCATTATCCTCTGACTAAGTAGACTAGTGACCACGACATCCCGAGATGACGAAACCATGGGATCTTGATCGGGCGCATCATCGTTCGCCCAACCATCTGCTTCAAGTAAAGGATGATGAATTTCATAAAATCTAAATTCTAAAACTCCACATCCGCTTTTATACTAATGCGTAATGATCTAGGCTTTTAATCGAAAGTTCTCTCTTAGCATTAGAATGAGTAATTAACTATAGGTGCTTATAGGAAACCTGGAATCAGATCTAAAACCCTTACAAAATGAGGGAAAAATCTCTCGGTAGTGTCTTATCTACTATTCCATCTATCCTTTGAAAATTTTAGCGACATTAAATCATACTCTTTTATATATATATATATATATTATATATATATATATATATATATTCAATTACACTATCAAAAATAGCATGATTATTACTCTCTTTTTTTAGACTAAACCAATTTTAATGGTTAAAATTTTATAAAAAATAGGCTATTGATTATTCCTACATTTCGTTTTTTTTAATACCATTATAATAAAATCAAACAACTTTTAAAGTGCTTTATCCTATTTTACACGTTCTTCAATTTCTTCATCATTTGCTCTTCTATCTGAGATTCTTTAAGAAAGGAGCGAGTCTTCTAATGTACTCTTTTGTTAAAGATTATATAATATAATTGTATAGGGAACCTTATTTACATATAAAATATGGTTACATGCATGTTATAATATAATATAGTTGGACTGTTAAACTTCTTATATTAATAATGAAATTATGGTCCGGCTACGTACATATTTAGACTTCTGAAGATTGATCTAACCACATTTGTTTTTAGGAAGTATATATATATATATATGTAATCCTTAAAGATATTTATTTATTTAATATTTTTATATATTTAAAAATATATATTTTATTTTTAAAAAGTAAATGATGATGATATTTTTGATGTGATATTAAAAATTTGAATATTATATATGTAAAAATTTGTAATTTAAATATTAGATATATAAATATATTAAAATTGTGTAGTATATATATAAATCCCTCTTGTTTTTAACATTTTGTTGCATCATTTGTTTACATTTTCATAGTTAATAACATATTAGGTCATGTTTGTTTTTTTTTTTTCAACGATTTTTAAATGAGTAAAGGATAAAAATATTAAAACTTTATATTATATGGGCAAGCAGGGAGAATCATATAATTAATAAATATATAATTAATCATAAATTGTGGCTCACTTTAATGATTATTAAACTTATTATTTTATAATTAATTATATACTTGAATCTTATAAAGAGAGTTCGATCAATCATTTTAGAATATTTGATCAATAATATAAGGATGAATTATGTCATTCTTTACTCTTTAAAGTATAAGTGTTCAGAATAAAGATAATTACATCAAAAAAACAAAATTATATGAAGAAAGAGAAATCTTAATTTTCACAAAATTGAACATATATAAGAAATCAAGATATTTATTAATTTTTTTTAATTAATATTATGTGAAAATATTTTATCAAGTTCTTAGAATTAAGTATTTATGAATTATGTTTATATAATTAAAAAAATAGTTTTATGAATGAAAATATTTTTAGAGAAGTGATGATTAGAAAATAAAAAAGATAATATTTATGTGATTAGAGCCAAACAACCGCATTGGATGAAAATCCTTAAATGGTGGATAGAGACCGCTAGTAGATAAGTCTCCAAATGAATCAAAGATAATATTTTGAAGCACTTGATGCCACAAACTAATAAACTTGATAAATTGAAAATGAAATGATTTGATTGTCCTAAATGATTTTGGAGGGCTTTATAGATCCATAATATGGCCATTAATTGTAGCAATGTTGTTAGGGTTCAATATATTATTGATTAGCTCCCCACTCAAGATCAATCCAATATCATCGATGACTCATAAAAATGAGTTTTTTTTTAAAAGATTTAATAATTTCTTGAGAGTATAGGGATCAAATTGGAGGCAACTAAAAAGTGACAATAATATACCACATTGTATAAGAAGAAATATTAATCTTCTGAATGCAAATCAATGTAACAAATGGCTCACAAATAGATCACATATAGAGTAACAAAAGTTTCAACAATAACAATTTTATTGAAAGGGTTGTTGGTAAAAAATAAAATATGAGGAGAGAAGATGGAAAAAAAGATACTTTGTTTGGGCTCAAATAAAGCTTGATTCATAAGCTCTTGATATCATTAGTATCATCTCAATGATATAGTTCTGATCATAAGCACATCAAAAATTTGAGTTAAATAGAATTTTGAATTAATTTTGAAGATTTAAAGTTGATACTTTGAGTGGTTTATTTATTTATTTATTAGATCTAAGAAATTGCATCAGAGGATTTATGAAGTTTTGAACTATATCTCTACTTACTCAACTATACAACATTCATGATTTTGGCCCGCTTAGTCTTAGTCATGCATTATAACCAATTTGAGTCTTAACGATATCATATATATATATATATATATATATATATATATATATATATATATATATATATATATATATATATATATATATATATATATATATATATATATATATATATATATATATATATTAGTTAAAAGTAATATCTTTAACCACATTTTTTTTAGATTAGTCACACTTTTTAATAAAATATAATCATTATTTATTTGACTAAAAAATTGAATCACATTTTCACAAAAAAAAAGCCTGAAATAATTATTGAATATTTTGAGTGATTTTAAAAATAATTATCATTATCAAATATATTTTATTTTAAATGAAAATTTAAACAAAATAAAATAAAAATCCCTTAAGATTAGCCTTTCTTAATCATTTTAACTTTATGATTTGTTGTAGCTAAGTATCATAGTTAGCAATATTGCATAGTTAACCATTGAATAAGAACCAGTAGTTATAGCTACACTTAACTGACATCTAACTATAGTTAATTAGCAACTAACGTGTTTATATGCAAATAATAAAATCAATCTATGCACCAAAAGATTAAATCTAAAACACAAAGGGGCTGTTTGGGATCAATTTTATTTTTTTTTTATTTTATATTATTTTTAAAATATATTTATTTAGAGTTTTTTATGCAATTTTATTTTTTATTTTAAAAAAAGTCTAATCAAACAAATTTTATTTCTAAGCAAAATATAAACAAAATAAAATAAAAAAATAAAATAAAAAATAAAAAATAAAAGTGATCCCAAACGGGCCTAAATTTATTTTCTGAAAATCTCCTTCACTTGAACATAAGTCCCTATAGCATTTATTTTTATTATCTACCGAAGCAAAAATGACTTAAAAAAAATAAAAATAAAACATAAAAACTAGGCTCCATCAACTATTCTGTTTCTAGTCTAACAAGGAAATAACAAAATGAGGGTTCCTTCGACTCTTCTTTCACGAAAAAGTAATCTTGCTTCTTAGACCACATTAGCTGATCTCTAGTTATTCTTGGCATTTTGAGAACCCTCGACACCAGTTTTAAATCTATCTGAGAGAAGAAGAGGTCTTGGTTGGATCTGGTTTCTTGAATTGAATTTTACTGCAAGCTCTCAAGATCCTTCAGCGTCTTCTCTTTCTGCAATTTTAGCCAAAACAAAATTTTAAAACAAAACTTTAATTTTGAAAGAAATAAACATAAATATAAAAAAGACCATTTTTATGGTTCATTCATGTAATGATACTGTTATAATTAGAATAAAATTAAGCGATTTACCTTCTGCAAATTTGACTGAATTTCATCCATGAACTCATAATCAGATGGATTTTGAACGTCCGCATTGATCTCGATAAAATCGATTAATAGCGGTGTTTGATGCCCTTCACAAACTCCCAAAAAACTCTGATTGCTTCTTCCATGATATCCTCCAACATCTCACTGGTGATAGCATTATCGCCTTCTTTTCCACATTATCATTCAAATAATCCTCACAATAGATATTTTAGAATATTTAGCTTCATGATCATGAAAGAGACAGATTTCGCAGTAAAGGACTCACCTTCCATGACTGGTACTTGAAGAAGATTGCGAAGGACACATCACTGCTTAACATAATTTGGAAGTCTTGGCAAATGGTTTATTTTAGAAATCTGAACCAAGACTTGAAATTTTGGAATTCAGAGCTTGAAGAAATAGGATCGATTCAGATGAGATTTTCATATCCATCGAGAACTCACGAGGCGATTTGGCCAACATAAAGCTCTAAATCACATCGCATCTTTGAATAACTTTCCTGTTGGATGATTTTCAGATTTCTTTAGAAAGGTAAGAGGCTTTGAGAGAGACGAGACATGATTGTTGAAAATACTTGTCTTTGGGTTCCCAGTGAATGAAGAGGATTCTTCTTTTGAAGAAAGCCTGCAACAGTTCAACTTCTGCTTTAAGAAATCAAACTAAGCTTGAGGTTCATTAGGTTAGATGAACTTAAAAAGTTTTTCGTGGATTTATAAAACCTATGCCTCAAATGAGAGAGCTGAAAATTCAAAATCCCATATTTAGGTGATGTGATTTAAAAAATAAATGGAATGAAATATTCTGAAAAAATTTATCAGAATGAGTTTTATATTTATTGAATTTATTTTTGAGATGAGTGTAATATGAATTTTAATTGACTAATTACACTTGTACTCTAATTTTGAATCAAAACAAATTTTTTTTAAAAGAATATCCTCATATAAATTTTTTTTTCTGCAATTTTATAATATATTTCAAAATTGCTATATGGATAAATGTACTTTGATGCTTTTTTATTATTTTAATAATTGAATCTTGCTAGATGGCACATGTATGTGGCTCTTGCACTGATCAGGTTGGATAAGGCATATTTACAAAAAAAAAATTTCCATCCAATCAAATAGTATAATATATAAATAATTTTGTCAATTTGCAGAACCTTTTTTTCTGGCACAATCCCATTGATTCCTAAAATGAAAATTAAAATTAAAACTATTTTGCTATATAAAAGAAAGTAATAAGCTTACCCATTGCGTACATCTTCTGATAATTCAAGATATCAAACTTCCTCATTCTCTCTCTGTAGCTTTTGTAGAACTTCTGAAGCTCATCCATTGGATCCTCGCGCAAGAACTTCTCATGAATCCTAAATGATCCCAAATCCTCGATTGACCTCGGGCTTTCAGATTCCTCCCAGATTGTAGGAAGGACAACTTTCTTGATTCCCATCTTAAGTTGTTCAATAAGATCTTCCAACTTTTCAGAATCGAAGTTAATAGATTTAGATTCTGCCGTTTTCTTTTTCAGTACTAATGATTCATTGCTTTTCTGCTCTGTTTCTTCTGAAACTTTTACGGAATTAATTAAATCATAGTTTGGTTTATCTTCTTCAAACTTCTCCACCTCTTCTCTGTCAAAAGCTCAGCTTTTGTTCCGAGTCAGCGACATCTTTAACAAGGGAACTTCTCCAAAGCTATCTAACCTTGTGCCACCGTTCTTTATAGAAGAAAGCTCCTCGTCGCTGGAATCCTCAATGAACTCTATTTGCAGAGAATTTGCAATAGGCGATGCAGAATCACTTGATTTTCCAATTTCCATCGAAAATTTTTCACCCCATTCAATTCTAGTCCGGTTTCTGGTTTTCCAGTTAATTCATTTTTAGCACAAAATTTGTCTGAAAAGATTTCTTCCTCAGCGAGAGCGGGAAGCTTGTCTGAAATGATGTCTTCTTCGACCTCTTCTTCATCATTAAGATCATCATCATCATCAGTTCTTTCCAAAAAGAAAGGTTCGTATTGCACTTGTTCAAGCTTATTGATTAAATTCACCGAATTTCCTATATATTCTGAATCAAGGTTTTGCTCACCAAATTCCCTCTCCGAGAATAATCCATCGATATCTGAATCGTATGTAAGCTCCTTCACAGAGTAGCCATCACTTGATGACTCGGTAACAGATTCAAAATCAGAACCAGAGAAATCCTCAGAGATGAATCCGATCTCTCTCTTCTCCACTGAGTTAGTTTCAGAACTCAGAGAATTGGATTTCTCCCCTTCCAAAATCCGATTTTTTAAGTCCATAGAATCTTCTGATTTCTCTTGCTTATGCACTGAATCCAAAATTTTGTAATCATCACTATTGCTCTCTTCTTCAAAGCGAAACTCCATGGGGGGTTTCAGAAAATCTTTTATAGATAAGAATCTCATATCAGCATCCGCTTCATAGAAATTTTCTTCTTCGAAGTCGGTGAAGGATTCGTTAACATGAAAAGTCATAGTCTCTGGCTCTTCCACGAAGCCGCTGAAATTCTTCCCCGAAAAGAATCGATAATTGTGAATATCTGCAGCATTCAAATATTGTTGATCATCCTTCTCCGAAATTTCTTTAGTTCCAATTTCATCAATCGGTTCTTCCACTTCAATCTTTCCAAATTTCTCCTCAAAATTCCGACTTTGGTACTTAAAACTGAAGGCTGGCATCCTTTTCTCAACCTTCTCATCCATAAAGACTTCGCCTTTCTGATCAAACTTCTTGACTTGCATCAATTCTCTTGATTCCAAGACGCCCGAGTCATCTCCGAGAGAGGTAACACTGTTCTTGCTTCTGTAACGATGAAAGTGATGCAAACCAGAATTAGAATTAAGTTTATAATACTCATCTGAAACTACTTGACAAACAGAACCTACCTGAACAGATGCCCATCCAAGAATCTAAAGAAGAATAACACCGAATTCACAAGAAAGAGCAAGCAAGAACTGATCAAAACACCAATCTTTCTGCATACATTTCCATCAACAGCCTTTTATCAAGCAAATTGAGATGGGTATCTAAAGAAGAGATCTTCCGAGTACCCATCTTTTTCCCTGCGATGAATTCTCCTCCTCTTAGTCTGCACCAAGGTTTCTTAATAAGAAACTGCTCTCTTGCTTTTCTGCATGAAAATCTTTGTGTAAGAAAAGAAGAGGACTTTCCACCTGGGAAGGCAATGAAGCAAAAGCAAGCATGATTCAAGTGGAAGAAAACTGAAGGTGAGAGGGAAGGATATGGTTATGAGAGATTGAAATCTTACCTAATTACTGGTTCTGGGGGAAGAAGAAAGCGGATTGTGCTGGGCAAGAAACCACAATGGCTGATTACTGCTTAGAACTCAGGGTTTTTATTTGGAGAGGAATAGTTTTATACCCTCCGCGGAGCTTACTGTATTCCTGCCAATGCCTAAACGAGGGCGATTTCATAGCTGATCGCTGACTTGGCCTAATGGCTCACTTATTCTAAGTGGGAACGGCGAGAATCTTGCTTAATAAACAAACTAAAAGAGGATATTATTAAAATTTAGCTTATTTTTTTTAAAATGAGTTAATATTGAACCAATCACTTAATTGAACATGAGATATTAACAAACATTGAGTTTTTTATTTTATTTTAATACACTCAAGGTCAAGAAATTAAACAAAGCCTAATACACAATTAAATTAACAATTTAAAAAATATAACTTCATGATTTCATGCTATTTATTATTTAATTCCTTAAATTAATGAATGGAGAAAGTTATGATCAACCGACCTCAATATCTAAATCATACGATCTCACGAAGATGATTGGGAAAATTTTACCTAATGAGATCTTAAATATTAAATTTAATGTTATTATTTTTTTATTTTTTAAAGTGACGATCTCCAATTTAAAATATTCTAATTTAAAATTAATCAAGATAAATCTCAGATTATTTAATTTATTTTAAAATAAATGTAATATAAATTTTGATTGACTATTATATATTATATTTTTAAAAAATTAATTTATTAATTTTAAATATTGTAATAATTAAATTTAAATCAAAATATTTTAATATGAAGATATTCTGACTCAGTTTTTCGTAAAAAATTAACATTAAAAAATGTTAGAAATTATTTTTATTTTATTTAATTTAAAGATCTAATCGACGTATATATCATATTACATTAATTTAATTAATCAAAGGAAAGAGCAAAAATATCAATTATAATTTAATTATATTATTAAAATAAATTATAATTTATGAACTTATATTAATGTATTATTTGTATATATTAATTATTTATCGGCTTAAATCAGGAAATATACGTACCTGTATAATAAGATTTGAATGGAATAATCAATAACATACGCACAACAATATAAATATATGGTTTTTTTTTTAATCTTTTAAGAGAAAATGATAATTAAAGGCAATTTTTTTTTTAAATTATTTTGTAAGTAAAAATTGTTTTATTTGTCAGATTTTGAGCTTTGATCAATAAATCATCATATGGTGATGAAAATTAGATATTAATAATTAAAGGGTTTTAAAATTTTTAAATTTCTAAGTTCTCTATTATTTCAAGATTTTTTTTTATTTTTTTTTATTGGAAGAGTAGATAATTCCATTAGACCACATATTTATTATATTTATAATAAATTATTCTTTTGAGCATTTATATATATATATATATATATATATATATATATATATATATATATATATATGATCTAAATAATTGACATAAAAGTAACAACGAGGGAGATTATATCATCTAGATTGATTAATTTTTTTCTAATAAAGTATAAGTAAGAAATATAAATATCTTAAGTATGAAGATGTCTAATCTTTACTTAGAATGATAACATATATATATATATATATATATATATACATATATATATATATATATATATATGTATAAGAATCACAATTAAATGTTTTGTATAAAACCATAGAGATTTTTTTTTATTAATGACCAAACATCACATTATTTAAAGATTTAACAAGAAACATTTTTTTAAAAAACTCGAAAAGAGGAAAAATCATGGCAGAAAAGCCCAATTATATTTTTAGATAAGATCTTCCAACGGATTACAAAATTGTATAGACAAAATAAATAAATTTTGCCTATTAAACGATCTGTAATAATGTATAGCAGATAATGGTGAATGGCGAGAATCATGGAAATGCTGGAGAACACCTGCGAATGCGAACAATCATCTGTAAACGCGGCAACAATCACCTAGAAATGCAGAGAACAATCAAGCGTAAACGTAGAACATCAGCCAAACGCATAACAATCAGGTAGTCATGCGAAGAAGTGATGACGAGGCGATCAACGGCCGAGCGCCGGCCATGGTTGATGATGATACGACGTTTGGAGGATCTTAGAGCTCTTTATCTCACTAGCTTAAGCGATAATGAGGGACTATTTATGACGGAGCGCTCTGTAAATATACGCAAAATTAACCACCTTCCATCGGACGCGTGATGATTCCCTTGATCATATGATGTATTTTGTGTATTTGAATGGTCAAACAAATCGATTGTAAGATCTTTGGCTTGGAATCACTCATCGACACCATTTGACTATAAACACTATATTTGAGAGCGAATTTAAACGATGTCCCAAAGTTTTCAATGATATTTTAAGTGCTTTGATCAACCGACTGATCGTTGTTTTCTAATCAAGATTCGTGTGATAGAGGAATTTTCGTGGTCATATCAAGGTCCCCTATTGGATGACATTATCTCAATCATCCAAATATATATGCCAAATATTTGAAAATAATAAATTCTTCAATAAAATTGACGTCCATTAACCACATATTTTGAGAGGACAAATCTCGCGAGCACAATATTCGACACGAAGCTGGTACAGCGCCTGGATGTGACGAAAGCGGGGCACAAGATTTTGAGTTAAACTCATGGCAGAATGGCAATCGTGCGGTGTAACGAAGAAGCGAAATGACGCCGGTGCCGTCAGGCAGACGACGCGATGTGGGTCGCTGAGTCCGGTCGCTGACCGCATAATAACGCGAGCGCGGGTCGCTGCGGGTCGGCGTGCTGGGTGACGCACGATGGCGGGTGGTGAGCGCATATGCGAAATGGCGACGATGGCGGGTGACGGTCTGGTAATGAACGCGGTGATGATGGCTGCGAGCCGCGGCATGGCGTGACCTGGCCTGCGGTAAGGGGACGGCCCACGCATGACCCATTTGAACGATTTTGAGCAATGGGCGTGAAGCCTCATAGTCTATAAAAAACCCCAAAATGGGAGAAGGCACTTCTCTTCGAGAGAAGGTCGTTGAGGCGAACAATGCCCATAGCCATATATGAGTTGATTTTCAAAGAGGATCAATGGTCGACAGAATCGGTCGAGTATCAAGGCCCGTATCATACCTGGCGGCTCAAAGAAGGCCAGCTTGTCGATCGACCGGGTGAGGTGATCGCGGTGAGTTCATAATGGGTGGTCAGCCTCGAAAAGAGGCGCATGGCACGCCGGACCATCCGGTTTGGGCCGATGATCGAGATGATAACCGAGACGGTGGTTAACCGTGATGCTCACGACTGGACGGTGACCGTCAGCGGTGAGCCAACAACATGGTGGTGACCTGCAGATATCGGGCGATGGTCGACGGCGGACCGACGGCAGGGGCCGTGGTAATGTCCGTGGACGGTAATGGCGGCAGAATGGGCGCAGTAGCGTCGACGGGGTGACGGCGAAGAATGGCACGGTAATGAATCGGCATCGATGGTGGTGACCGACGGCGATTGGCCGGGCGTGACCGCGCGATCTGAATTTAATCTGGTTGGCGGCACGGGTGGTCGGCAATGGGTAAGAACGGCAGCCGAGTGGCGACTCAAGACGAGCGGATGACCTAGATGGTGGTGACCGAAGATTGCGATGATGGTCGAGCGACCGGTACCAGAGTATCCAGTAGCAGAAGCGGGATGAATGGCGAGGATTTTGACCTATCCGAGGATGTTTGTTAAAGTGTTTCGGCGACGATGTGGAAGAGGTCAATTAAATCCGAGATTTTAACCCATCCGAGGTTGTTTGTCGAGTGTTACGATGACGCTAACTGGGAAGAGGTAATTGAATCGGTGAGATTTTGATCCGAGGTTGTTTGTCAGAGTGTTACCCGATGACATTAACCTGTATGGAAGAGGTTGAATTGAATCTGCTGAAGATTTTGACTTATCCGAGGTTGTTTGTCAGAGTCTTTGCTCGATGACGTTAACCTGTGTGGAAAGGTTGAATTGAATCTGCTGAGAATTTATGACCCATCCGGGTTGTTTGTCAAGGTGGCACATGACGTTAACCTATATGAAAGAGGTCAAATTGAATCACCGAGATTTTGACCCATCCGAGTTGCTTGTCGGTGGTGACCCGGCGTTAACTATATGGAAGAGATCGAATTGAATCCGCTGATTTTGACCTATCCGAGATTGTTTGTTAGAGTGTTTGCTCGATGACGTTAACTTGTATGGAAGAGGTTGAATTGAATCCGCTAAGGATATTTGACCCATCCGAGGTTATTTGTCAGAATGTTACTCGATGACGTTAACCTATGTGGAAGAGGCCGTGGGAAGTCCACCAAGGACCTTTTGACCTATCCTAGGTTGTTTGTCAAGGTGTTACCCGATGACGTTAACCTGTGTGGAAGAGGTTGAATTGAATTCGCTGAGGATTTTGACCCATCCGAGGTTGTTTGTCAGAGTGTTACCCGATGACGTTAACCTGTATGGAAGAGGTTGAATCAATCCGAGATTTTGACCCATCCAGGTTGTTTGTCGAGTGTTACCGGCGATGTTAACTATGGAAGAGGTTGAATTGAATCCGCTGAGGATTTTTGATCTATCCGAGGTTGTTTGTCAGAGTCTTTGCTCGATGACATTAACCTGTGTGGAAGAGGTTGAATTGAATCTGCTGAGAATTTATGACCCATCCGAGGTTGTTTGTCAGGGTGTTACCCAATGACGTTAACCTGTATGAAAGAGGTCAAATTGAATCCGCTGAGAATTTTTGACCCATCTGAGGTTGCTTGTCAGGGTGTTACCGATTAACTGTATGGAAGAGATCAATTGAATTCAGGATTTTGACTTATTCGAGGTTGTTTGTCAGAGTGTTTGCTCGATGACGTTAACCTGTATGGAAGAGGTTGAATTGAATCCGCTAAGGATATTTGACCCATCCGAGGTTGTTTATCAGAGTGTTACTCGATGACATTAACCTGTGTGGAAGAGGCCGTGGGAAGTCCACCAAGGACCTTTTGACTTATCCTAGGTTGTTTGTCAGGGTGTTACCCGATGATGTTAACCTGTATGGAAGAGGTCGTGGGAAGTCCACCAAGGACCTTTTGACCTATCCTAGGTTGTTTGTCAGAGTATTACCCGATGACGTTAACCTGGATGGAAGAGTTTGAATCAAAACATTCGTTTGTGGTTGTAGCCAAAGTTGCTCCTTAACCTTGGTCTTATTTTTTCATGGGTATGATTGGAAAATCATAATTTGCAAAGCTATATCTCTTCTCAATGTTGAAATATCCTCCAATTTTGACTTGTTTCTTGGGATGGTAATCGATTAGATGCTTAGTATGGGTGATCTTCTGAGATTAAGAGTTGCCCCCAGTTTTTGACAAAATCTGAAGAAACAAAGTTTGATGAATCTCCATTCTTCATTTGAGCTTTTTAAAAGCTTGAAATGCTCCACCTCGATGGTGGTTTTGATCTTGTTGGGAAACTTGGTTGCCATACAAGATGAAATAATGGGAATCAGTTTCCGAGACGGTCAAAGCTATGCGTGAAAACCGACGGTAGAGTAAAGTTTTTGCCTTATTTTGTGAAATCCACACACACACGGTATTTAAAGAGTGAACAAGAAAACTCCAATTTTATGGAAAATCAAAAGAGGGAAAATCACAGCCAAGAAAAGCTTCCACTATGTATGTTGAGTACAAGATCTTCTCGATACCGGATTACGAATTGTATATGACAAAGGAACATGCTATGTGATAACGATCGTAGTAGTAGCGTGATGATGGTGAACTGCGGAGCAATCAACGGGTGGAAATGCGGGAACAATTACCGCGTAAATGCGGAACAATCACCGCGTAAACGCAGAACAATCACTGGTAGAAATGTAAGGAACAATAAACGCAGGAACAATCACCGCGTAAACGCAGGAACAATCACCGGTAGGTCATCATGATGGAGACCGAGATTGACGACGGATCAACGAAGGGCCGACACGGCTACGTGGCCGCATCGCCGAAAGTGGCGCGACGATTGCTTTGAGGATCTTTAGAGCTCTCCTCTCTTGTTTTCTCTCGCATATGAGGAATGAGGGCTATTTATAGATCGGAGAGTGACAGAATACATGCAAAATCCAACCACCTCTCCATCTGATGGATGGCTCATGATGATTCTTGATCATATGATGTATTTTGTGTATTTGAATGCTTAAATGAAGTCGAATTGTAAGATCTTTGGCTTGAACCGGCCATCGAGACCGATTTGACTATAAATACCCATATTTGAGAGCTTTTAGAATTTAACCGATATCCCAAAGTTTTCAATGATATTTTAAGCTTGATCTCGACTGCTTCTCTCGACTTGCTTTCGCATCAAGATTCTGCTTGACTAGAGAAATTTTCGGTCATATCGCTTTTGAAAAATTGTATTTTGCTCCCATTTGTTGCCAACTCACCATCTGCCATTTTCAAACTATAGCATATTTATTATTTATTATTTATTATTTTATTATTATTATTATTATTATTATTTTTGGAAATGTTGAGTTGCTAATATTTAATTTTGAAAATTTTAATAATAATTATTAAAGTTTGGATAAGTTTTTTTAAACATGTTTTTAAAAATAATTTGTAAAAGAAGTAATATTAGTGCAAGAAATCTTATTCTAGTTGAGAATTTTAACTTTAACTAAGTTTGGGTCAAGTCCTCAGATATATATCAAGTATGAGTTTGCATTAAATCAAATGTCCCAAAAAAAAATATTGGAGGATAATTTATAAATTAGTGAATGATCTATTAAAATTTTTTTACATCCTACACATGGCATCAATATGAGATGAAACATGCTCTTAGAAGGCAATTTCAGAAAAAATTATAAGTCAATTTGAATGTTTTAAGATTATATTACATATAATACATAAATATTTAATTTAAAATTATACTATATTTATTTAAATTAATTTTAATATTTTAAAAATGCATGCAATCCAAAAATTTTTTTATGAAGACTTAAACTCTCATATAAGTTATGAGCAATTACATTTATTTTGTGATACATATAATATAAATATAAATTTAAATAGATTATTTATATGAAATATTTCTTTAAATTTAGTCAACTTGGTTAGTTCAAATATTAGAAATTATTATTAAAATCTTAAAAATTAATTTTATTTACATTAAATTTAATATTACTACATTTAATAATTAAATAAAATAATAACTCTTTTGTCGGACCATAGTTGATGTGTAATCATGTGTGAAAATCACTAATTTCTCATCAGGCTTTTAATATTGAATTTTGATTGACTCGTTGAAGATATATGTAATTTGATTTTACAATGGGCTCATTCTATAGCAATGAGTTCTTTCAAATGAAACGTTTTTATTTAATGAAATAATAATCTCTATTAATGACTTCTTTTATGTAAAATATTATTATTCAATGAAAAACAAGAAAAAATCTAACTAATTATAAATTTTAGATTTGATATATATATATATATATATATATATATATATATATATATAACAACAACAAGCCTTTATCCCAATTATATGGGTCATCTATATAATTTTTTTTTCATTATTTTCTGTTAAGTGTCAAATTCTCATTTAATTCTAATAAAAAAGACATTTTATATTTCATAACCAAGTTTTTTATATCTAACTCTACCTTTCTTAACATAAGTCAAATCTAATATATCTACTCCTAATCCCACTAAGGACTACATGTTATGCGATCAAATCATATAAAGTGACTATTGTTGAGAATTTTGAATGTGGGCTCACATATAAATTTAATTATACATTATGTGCTATCTGATTTTTATGATCAAATAAAAATTAATTAATTTTAAGCTTTTGAGACATCTTATTAATTTTATATAGAATTATCATGTGTAGAGTCCGTATATTTTATTTTATTTTAATAATGAGCTAAAATAAAATGAGATTTAGTAAAGTATAAATAAGATCATAGTCTCCATTCTAAGGAGTTCTTATTTTTCTCACATCACATTCTGAGTGAAAAGAAGGCTCTCTCTCTCTCTCTCTCTCTCTCTCTCTCTCTCTCTCTCGAACACCCTTTTAGAAGTGGAAGGTCAAAATTTTTACAATAGCTCTTCTATAGATGCAGGTACGCTTTCGATTAAATCTTCATGATGATTTGACATGAGATTCAGGAAAGATAAATTTATTTTATCTTCATATGTTTTCAACAAGTGGTTATTGAATCGTTGAAATGACTTTTCCTTGTCTTTTGTATTGATTATTTGAAAATTTTAGATCAAAGTACATGATTTAAAATTTTTTGAGCAAATAATTTGGCCATGTGTATGAAGTATCGATATGAGTAAAACATTATAGCTAAAGTTTACTTTATACTTTGATCACAATTTTAATTTTTGATTTATGTGATCAATATGTTTATTCGCCAGTATGATTTTAATTTGAGAAATAAAATTCATATTCGATCATATGAATTTGATTCAAGCATGCTTAATCTTTCATTTTTTAAAATTTTGTAAGATTATGATTAATGCTTATATTTTTCTTATTATTATATTTTAAAAAAAATGAAAGAAGATGAATCATTTTTCCGAAATTGATACTTTAAATCCCGTAAAGATGAATTGTGCATTTGCTTGGTTTTATGAGCAATTAGTGATAATTACTTATGGTGCATCTTAAACATTTTTTTATTAAGATAGTTATAAATATTTATTGACCTCACTTTTGAGAGTGAACTCTCAACTTCCTCATCATAGATCTAGGACTCTTGTAGACACTAAAAGTTCATTATTCTTAAAACACTTCTAGTGATTAGGTGAACACTTAACCAAGCCTAGAGACTTAGAAGAGTTAGCCATAGGAATAGGTTATGCCTTAGGGATTTAGGAAGACTTGCTTATGGCCTTAAACCCAATCCTTGCTTCCTTCTTTCAAACCAAACCTCAAATTCAAATTCCAAATCAAATCCAATCCCATATCAAATGATTGAAACCCATGATTAAATTCAAATTCCAAATCCTTTCGTAAGCCCTTTGATTTTATCTTATGGACTTAGCCTTAAGCAAATTCAAATCAACCCTAATTCAATTGATTTTCTCAAGATCATAAATCTAATCTCAAATCAAATTACAACCCAAATCATAAATCAAATTCAACTCCAAATGATTGAAACCCATGATTGAATTCAAACTCCAAAATATCTTCCTGAGCCATATGAACCATCTTCATATGCTTAATCAAAATTTTCTTCAAACCAAATCAAATTTGGTTGATTTCTTTATAAATCAATCATTCCTTCATTTATATTCACAAATATAAATGAAATCTAAATTCAAACAATTCAAATCAAATCAAAGTAAACCAAATCAATTCCCTACTTAAGCCCTTCTAACCTACATCCCTCAATTTGGTCAAATTTGCTTCCATATCACTCCAAACTCAAGTGATTTTCTCATGAATCATTTATATCTTCATTTATATTCATAAATATAAATAAAATATAAATCCAATGGTCAAAACCAAACCTAAATCAAATTTCCAATTTTAGCCATTTTAGCCAATTTCTTGAACTTGGCTAAATGATATCTAAATCAACTCAAAACCTATAGATTTCTTCATAATTCAATCACCACTTCAATCATTGTTTCGAAATATAAACACAAACTATAATTATCAATCCAAATCCAAGTCAAGCCCATGTTGACCCCTTTTGACTTGAGATTATCAAATGAACCAAAATCCATTGGGCTTCAAATCACTTGCAATTGGATTTATATTTCCATCTTAAGTCTATATGTGAGTTCAATTAAACTTGAATCAAGCCATGATCAAACCAATTGACTCATTTAGGTCCACATGACCCAAAGTGACCTAAAAGATATTTTTTGAGCCAAGTTCTAATTCAACCAAAATTGGATTGAATTAAGCACATCCAAAACCCATATCATGATCAATCATCCTAGGATAATCAATTATCTTGAATTAGGTCAAACCAGTCAACTAGCTCATTGACCAAGTCAACCTTTAGCCTAAATGAAACCCAAACTAGCCAAAACCCACCATATACCAAATAGATTGAAGCCATTGACTCAAATCCACTCATAATTAATGATTGAATATGACCAAATGCTCAATTGAGCCAAACCAAGTCCAATTGGCCATTTGATCGAAGTTGACCAAAATTGGCCTAAAAGGCCAAAATGGGTCAAATCATTATTTGGTCTAAATTGATTGCAACCAATAGCTTAAGTTCATTCCAAATCACTTATTGAACTTGACCAAAGCAATGATTAAGCCCAATTTGACCAATTGGTCAACTTGACCCAACCTAGCTCAAATTGACCTAAAGGGTCAAATTGGCCAAAATCTAAATTAAATCCAAATTAAACCAAACCAAAGCCCAAAATCATTTTCAATTAACCAATTGAACATGAACCAATACTTAACCAAACCCAATTTGGTCAAATTAGTCAACTTAGCCCATTTGATCTATTTGAATCAAAATGAGACAAAATCAAACCTAAGCCAAATTAATCAAAATCAATTGAACCAAAATATTCAAAATCATCATATGAACCTAACCTAAATTTGGTTTGACCCACTTTGACCAATTGGTCAACCCAAATCTAACCCAAATGAGCCTATTTTGACCATATGAAGCCAAATCACCCAAAGCTACATTATGGAACCTTGGTGGCTGACCCAAACTAACCCTAGGTTAGTCTCAAACCAGCCTAAATCCAAGTGAGACCCGATCCAAGGGACTTGACCATTGGACAAGCTCATTTGCATTGGATTCTTTCATAGGAGGCAAAGTCCACTTTGTCTCTCCCATGACAGCCCTCCACTTGCTAAATGAGGCATTCCTAAACTCCCAGCCCAATCTAAGCCACCTAGCACTTCCCATGGACTAAGCAAAACAAGCCAAGTCACTCCCCCTCATGGTCGAACCCCATAGGCAAAGATCAATCATCAACCCATATCTTGCCTTGAGCTCCCTGCGCTCCCTCCACACTTGGCGTGCTACATTGGCTGCCGATGACCCCTCCGACGATCCGATAGTGGTGAATCAACTGATTTTTAGGGATGAATCCCGCCTGTCCATCAAGTACAATTAAAGAGTATACCCCCTCAATTCGAGCGAGATTCTTCATGAATTGCATTGTGAGACTCCCCATAGCCATTTTCAAAACCACACAGAGCTTTTCGAAGCATTCCCGGAGCTTCCTCGATCACCATTCCTCCTCCCCTAGCAAAGCCAAAACAAGACAACCTTCTCCCGTGTAATACTCCTCCCCACTTGATCAAACCTCAATTCCTTGCATCCACATACTTTGTTGAGGCCAACCAAATCATCTCGAGCCTTCGATCCGGAGATCGAGTTGATTGAAGCGAGGCTCTACATGTGTGGCTTGGTGACAGAGCTCTACACTAAATCAAACCCAAATCTCCTCAGAGCCTCACTCCTCAGCATAGCTACCTCCGTCGATCCTACTGCCGAACATTAGCTCCGATGAAGTAATTTCTTAAAACCATCGGTTTAAAAAAATTTTGTTGGAGATTTTTGAAAGAAATTCAACTGTCATGTGTTTTTGACAGTTAGATGTGTTCCTGTCCTTCTTCTCAAGGTGTGGGATCAATTTGATCCCAATCTGAGCTCGAGCTTCGGATCGAATGGGGAAAGATGGACGACATTCGTCTTTCATCACTTACAAGGGAGAAAGATCACGGGCCATCCATTCCATGTGATCAAAACGGCGTGATTAAATCACGTTAGATCAACTCTGATTTCTCCTCTAAATCGCGGATCGTGTCATGGTCTTAGATGGACGATCCATAGAGTTAGTTATCCCGCAATGCGAGTTAGTGGTGGATGTGACAACTTAAATAGCCAATCCCGTCACGCCACGTTAGCCACCATGTGGCTCGATGGGATTAAGGCTTTAATTAAGCTTAAATAATCTATTTTTAAGCCTAAAACTTTTAAAAATTATAACTGATCCTAGAAAAATCCAAAAATACAAACTAGGGCTCATTTTAAAGATATTTCAGAGTAAAATGTAGGAAAATTATTATTAATTGATTTTGAACAGTGATTTTGGCTTAATTAAGGTTTAATTGAAAATCTAATTAGCTTAATTACTCCTTAATTAATAACCCAATTAATCTTAAATTTTTTGTGGATGTTTAGGGGGATGACCTCTGCCTCTCCTATTTTTTGGGATTTTATTAGTTGCTTAATTAGGAAAATTAATTGATTAAGCCTTAATCACTCTCTTAATTTAATTAATGATAATTAGTGAATGAACAGTAGCTTAATTAATTATTTAAGCCTATTTACTTACATTTGAGAAGGAGCTTAAGGAATATGATTGGGATATTTTTTCTAATTCATTTCCTAAGTTTTCTTACTTTTTAAGATCAAATTAATGATTAATGAAATAATTAATTGCTTAATTAATTAATTAATTAATTTTCAAGATAAAATTAGAGCATAAGTGATCAAATACAGGACTTAGGAATTGAGATTAAGGCCTCTTTCTTGATCTCTTTCCTTAGGTTAATTTCATTTAATTAATTGAACATGCTTAATGCTTAACCAAATGGATTAATGAGCTTAATTAACTTAATCTAAAATTCAACTCACATCTAATCCACTTTAAACAATTTTGAGTAGCCCTTTAGATGTTTAATAATCTAAAATAATTTATTGAAATTATGGTTTTATATGTGTAAGAAAATCATAAAAGTAATTAATTAAATCCTTAAACCCAATTAACTATTAGTCATGACAATTGCATTAGACCACTTTTATTTTTTAGGAGCATTGCTAATTTACTTTTCATGTGGTTGCATATCATATTGGCTCATTATTAATTAGTTAATTAACTTAATGATCAAGGTAAGGGTTAATTAATTGACTTAATTCATACCCAACCTAATTAAGACATAAAATCAACCAAATTATTCATTAAACTAAATTAACTCACACATGGGGATGAGATTAGGATTAACAAATCTCATTTCCTTAAATCAAATCAAACATGAAAATGAATTGACATTAAAGAACTTTGGTTTGTTTTAAATAATGTTATTTAGTTTGATTGTCTTTGGGAGTTAATTGATCTGAATGAAATCACATGCTTGTGTTGTTTGATTTCTTTCCAATCATGCTAAATATTGTATGCCACTTGTACTCTTGCATTCATGTCCTTGAAATTAATCAAATGAAAAATTATTTTCTTTATGTCAATTTACATGTGTTGATTTAAATTAAAAATATGTGTGGCTAGTGTCATTATTAAATCTCAAATATATTTTCAAAAGTTTACTAATGATTGAATATACATATATATTGTAAATTTAGTAATATATATACATAGGAAATGAAAGTGAATATAAATTTAGAGTGTGAAATAAAGTCTCATCCTTACATTCATGTGTTGATTTGTATAAGTAAGAATGTTAGCAGGTATATTAGTCTGGACATCCCAGGGATGCACAGTTTTAAGTAGCCCTAAGGAGGTTCCTACCTCGTTCCCTTGGTGCGAAATAATGGCGATGTACCTGCTTGATTTCATTCTTATGCATTTGGACATTAGAACTTAGATAGAGATTTAATTCATTTACACAAAATAAATAAATCAAATCTTAATACAATTTTTGCATGGCTTTCTATTCTTGTAGTTGTTTATACATCCATATATATCTAAGGATAGCGGGTATATTACTCTGGACATTCCAGGGATGCACGCTTTAAGTAGCTCCAAGGAGGTTCTACTTGGTTCCCTTGCGTTAATAATGGCGACGTATTTGCTTAAAACTTTAATACATGTGGATGTGTACTTAGCTAATGAATTGAAACCTCTTTTTTCTATTAAAAATACATGCATTCATACTTTGTTTATTTGGTTGAGTTGATTAGTCATGTGATTTAAGGTTCTTTTCTTATGCTTTTGCATAAGAATTTAGATAGAGCTTTAAATTAATATGACAAAATTATTCAACTAAATGAAATGTCAATTCCAAATATATTTACTTACATTCATCATTTAAGCATGCTAAAATACAAATTGCATGTATAGCTATACTTAAGATTTAATCATATGCATGATATACATGATGGAAAGAAATGAACAAACATGTGTTATGTGATAGTAATTCATTTCAACTAATCTTAAGATGCCTTTTTTATTGAATGAGTTTATTTAAAGTGAACCTAAACTTAGGATTAATTAAAACATATAATAAGTGATTCACTAAAGGGAATTGATTAATTAATTTGCTTTAGATGTGACTTAAGGTAGGGATAAAAGAGAGTGATCCTCTCTTTCTTTCTCTTCATAACACTTAGTTATTTTGTGTAGGTCAAATGAAACAAAAGAAAATGTGAAGTAAAATTTACAAATTAATTAAACCATTTAAAGTAAAACCACCCATGATAATTAAATGTATTTCATACTTAGAAAATCTTAACTCTAAAGCTTATTTAGGACATACCGCATAAGCCTTAACATACACATTAGATTAAGTCACCATTTCTAGCTTTGTGTTATGGTGGTGTATGGTTTGATGTATGCTTGTTTTGTGAGTTCATGTTGTAGACTGGATGTTAGGGTGTATGTGCGTAGACTGGATGTTAGGTCATGGTTAGCCTAATTATATTTTCTGTAGGAGATTATGCTTAAGGGGCCACTATAATAAAAATATAAATATTTTGTTGTGTAGGTTGCTTAACCCCTGAGCATAATCTACATTAGGATAGGTGGACTTGGATACCCATGTGCAGGATACTAAGTCTAAATTATTCATATAACTGCTTAAGTTGTATGGTGTGTTTAGCTAACACTCTTTCACAAGTGCGTAGATTTACTTTTCCATTCTTTTAATATAATTGCATTAGAAATTTGGTTAAGTGTTATGGGGTTACAAATGAACATTGGCAAGAAGGTTTAATCAGGGTGCCATGTGATGCCTAAAAGCTTACCAAAATAAATGAAATAAATCAAATGAAGAAATTGAGGGAGGATGAAGACTTGAAGATCCCCCATAACACTTATCATTTTGTAACTTGTAATTATTTTTTTATATCGGATGTATAAGGATAGAGCTCGGTTATCCATTTCCTTTCAAGTTGTACAGTGATACCCGACAACACCAACCTATTATTCTTTCACATTGATGTTATAAATTGTTTGATGATTTATTTATATTGTGCAATAGAAATAGCATGTATTTTTTTAGTTTCTTCATGATTGATGATTTAATGTGTGGCCTGGATGGGATTAGGCTCTTAAGGAAAAAAATAAATTTTCTACCCCAACTATAACTTATAACTAAATTTTCTAAAACAACTTATGACCTCACATAAAGCTTAGGTATTAAATCAAGATAATAAAATATTTAGCAATCCCTTAGCTCGATGTTGTATGCTTAATATCATGCATATCATTTTATTTCACTCTTGCTAAGAGAGGGTTTCCATCTTTACTAGATAGAAATAAGGCTTGACCTTTGAGAGCCTATGATGGAAAATACTTCTTTCTCTTTTGATTTAGCCCATAATAAACTTCACCACAAATTTAGGGATATAAAATCTTATAGTTTGTGTCAAAAATAAAGAGTCCAAAATCAAATAAAATTTGCATTAGACTAAGTCATTATTCATACCACTCATGATCTAGTCTCTTAGAGAGTGGGTTTAAGGATTTTAGTTTCTTTCTAAATAATAACAACCTAGCCATCTTACAAAGCATATAACTTGACCACATGATTTTAAAATGTAAGAGGAGTTAGCTGGCTATCACTCCAGGCAATTATAAGTCTAGCAGTCAGGTAGTTTACCCTCTATTATGGAGGTGAACAATATACCCACTTTTGCCTTTGATTTTGGTCATGCTTTGGCCCTCGCCAAAGCTCCCTAGATTTAGGATCCGAGGTTGTTGTTTCCCTTTGGGGTTATAAGCATAAATTCTCAGCTCTTAGGCATTTTCACAATCTTGTATTATGAAATTATAAGTCCTAGATTTTTAATAAAATTTTAAGTCAAAAATATAATTCTCCTCAATTTCAAATATATAAAGCCCAACCATATGATAGTTTGGGATGCTCATTAGGCTTCCTAGTATCATGACTATCTCCTACTCATCTTCTTTTGACTTTGATAATAAGTCTTTCCTTTTGATCTATCTATTTGATCTTTCAAATATAACCAATTTATTGATAGTCATATCTTTGAATTCTTTGGAGATAAGAATTGCTTTAATCGAGAGTATTCCTAAGGAACTCATATTCTTTAGGATGTAATTAACTATGGGGCTTGCCCCATAGGGACCTTAGAACTAGGTTTAAATAAACCCTACTTTATTTATCTATGTAAAAGAGAAAAAAATCTGGTATAGTAGACCCATAATGCCTTAGGAGTCCTTGTAGGTGATTAGGTTCATGATTATAGATTGTATCTTATATATCTTCCTAATAAATTAACATCTTAACAACAGATAAGGGACTCACAGAAATAGTGTTAAATATACCGAGATTCTTCTCTACATGAAAAGTAAAGCAAAATTTTATAAATTTATTAAATTCCCCACAAGGGCAAGCCCCATAATTACATCCTAAGGAATGGGATTCCTTAGGAATACTCTTGATTAAGGTAAATGATTATTTTCTTTAAAGTTTTGAAAAGGTAGGACTATCAATCGATTGGTTTATTTTTAAAGAGTCAAATGGGATCAATCAAGGGAGGAGTTCTTATCAAGCCAAATGGAAAATAAGTAGGGGATGCTTAAGATACTAGGAAGCCTAGTAAGTACCCTAGACTACCATATGGTTGAGATTTATATTTTTAAAATTGAATTAATTTATTTGAGTTGAATTTTTATTAGAAATGTAGGGCTTAATTCCATGATGCAATATCATGAAAATTCCTAAGATGTGAGGATTTATACTTATAGCCCGCAACGAGGAGAAGCAACCTCATAACCTAAATCTTGGGAGCTTTGGCCAAAATATGTGAAATCTAAGGCAAAAGTGGGTATTGGTTTACCTCCACAAGAGAGGATAAACCACCCACTATTGACTTACAGTCACTGGGGGTGGCCCAACTCCTATGGTTTTAAAATATGTAGGAAAGTCATATGTTTATGTAAGATAGCAAGACTGTTATTTATTTAGAATGAGACTAAGTCCTTAAACACACTCCTTAAGAGACTAGATCATGCAAGGGCATGAATTCATGACATAAATCTAATGTAAATTTTTCATATATTTTATTTTCATTCTGGACAATCATTTGACTCAAGCTATAGGATTTTTTATAATGCATGAGAAATAAGATTATGGTTCAAAATCAATAAGATAGGGAGGTATGTTTCCACCATGGCTCTCATACGTCAAGCCAAGTTCTCTAGCAAAGGTGGAGGCCCTCCAATCAAGAGTGAAAATAATTTGCTTTTATGCATGATGTTATAAAGAAAGTACACATTCGGTAAGAGAATGCTAATTCTTTAATTTTGATTTAAACTTAGGCTTTAAGTGAGGTTATGAGTTGTTTATTTTTAATTTTGAGTTGATTAATTTGGTAGAAGATTTAGTTTTTTCTAAGAGTCTAATCATCATCCTGACCATACATCAAAGTAAGGAAGAAATAAGGAAAACATGCCATTTCTAATGCATAAACTAAACAAAATATCAAATATTTTATAAAGCTAACATAAAAGAATAAAAGGCCATTTGTGGTAGGGCACCACCACATAAACTCAAAAAAAAAATTAGGTAGCTAAGCTCTACCCTTATACAACTCGGATTACAAATGAATTAATTACAATTAAGCAAGGAATTCATGTTATGGGGGTCTTCATTTCATCATTTCTTTTTTCTTCTTTTGGTTCCTTCTTTTGGATGGTTGGAATGTGGTTGCTCTAAAGGCTTCACATGGTACATAAGATGAGATCTTATGACCAATGTTCATCTAACAATCATTCCAAAATCCTAATTGTAAAAGTACATGAAAAGAAAAAGTAAATCTAACTAACACCTACAAAATAGAGATTAGCTAAACAAACCATACAATTCCCAAGCATGTATATTGGACTTAGTACCCCACACACGGGTAATCAAGTCCATCCAGCCTATTGGATTATGCTTTAGAGTATAAGCAGCTGCACAACAAAAGCAGTTGTATTTTTATTACAGTTCCATTTAAGCACAATCCCTTATAGAAGATAATGATTAGACTAAATCATCCTACCATTCAGTTTATGCACATTCACCCTAACATTCAGACTATAAATAATACATCACAAAATAAAGGGAAACATCAAGCCATGCACCGCTAACCTAATGCTAGAAATGGTGACTTAATGATGTGTGTGTCATTTAGGTTTGTGTGGTATGTTTAGCTATGGCTTTAAGGTTTAGATTTCCTAAGTATGAAAATGTTCAACTAAGAGGATGATTTCAATTTAAGTTGTTTAGTTGCTTTGAGGTTAATTTTATTTTGTATTTTTGGTTTGATTTAGGTGAATCCTACAATTAATTACTAAGTTATAAAGAGAGGGAAAGAGAAGAGAACTTCTCTTTCCTTCCTTACCCTAAGTAATTTTAAAGTAGGTTCATATTTGATTTTGTTTTAGTGAATGTATTTTAATTAATCCTAAGTTTAGATCTTCCCTAAACAAATCTATTAAAAGAAAGATATTTTAAGATTAAGTAAAGTGAACTAATATCACTTTATTTCTTTCCCAACATGTATAACATGCATATGGATGAATCTGCATATCTATACATACAAGTGGAAATGTTTAGCACACTTTATGATGAATGCTAAGAAATGTTACTTAAGAAATTTGTGGATGCTTTATGATGCATTATTTTCATTGGTTTATTCATATGCACATGTATATTTATGAAAGGCATAAGTGAGTCGACACCATTGTTAGCACCGGTGTAAGGTATAAGATATACTTAGGGCTACTTAAAACCTCAAGGGTTGTCTAGACTAATATACCACTTTCCTTAAATACATATGCATGTACAAAAGAGATAAATTGGAAAAATAAAGATGCAAAGTTTATGTAAATTTAATTTTTGGTTTGTTTATGCAATTTATGTGTGTAAATGTAAAGATCCTTATTAAGTTATAACATGGAAGTGGATAAGAGTAGATTATAAGCAAGTGTTATATTCTTTTAAAAGAACTATGCACTTTGCAAATCTTATCCAAATCCATGTTAAGAGGAAAGAAAGGAAGCAAACATAAGACACATTTTATAGTCACATGCAAGCTTATAAAGTATAAGTACCATACCTTTTAGTTTTGATATTTGATTTATAAGTTTTGAAAAATAATTTTGAATTTAATAATGATAATAGCCATTCATATTTTTTACTTTAGTCAAAACATGCAATTTGACATAAAGGAAACATTTCATTTTAATTGTATTTTTAAAGGAAAGAATGCATGATTTTCATATGACATACATATTTAGCATGCTAACAAAGAAATAAGATAAAAGTAATGTAAATTCATTCACCCTAATTAATTCTAAAGATAATCTTATGAAATAAGAAAGTTCAAAGTGAATTAAAGTTTATTTAGTGTGAACTTTGTTTTGAATTTGCTTTATGTTTGATTTAGGAAATGTGAAGGAATGTTTGCTGGTCCTAACCCATTTCTCTCATATGTGAGTTAATTTAGTTTGTTCTTAGGATTATTAAGTGATTTTTATATTTTTGTTTAGGTTAAGGTGTGAATTAAGTGTGTTAATTACCCCTTATCTACACCACCTTAGCATACTTAACCAAATAATTATGAGCCAATGGATGGCATAAAATCACACAAAGAATTTAAATTAGCAATGCACCTAAGAAAGAAAGGGGCCTAAAGCAATTGTCTCATGATTAATGATTAATTAAGATAAATGGTTTAATTTAAGTACTTTCATAACCCTCTTACACATGTGAGTTAAATTTTGTTTTCCTCAATGTACTTAGGTTATTGAACACCTATGCACCTACCCAACATGAATTAGTTAAGTTCTGAAAGGTTTTAGAATTTTATCAAATTAATTAGGTAGGTAATTAATGGATTAGTCCTTAATTGAATTTGGATTAATGAAGAAAGAGGGGGTTTAAGGAATAGCTTAAGGAAAATATCCCAAAATTATTCCCTAAACCTCTTATTCATTTAAACAAACCTTAATTAACTCAATCAAGGGGTTAAACCACTGATACACACTTAATTATGCTTAATTACATTAAGAGAGTAATTAGGAATGAATCCAATAATTACCCTAATTAAGACATTAATAAATCCCAAGAAAATTAGGGGAGGCAGAAGTCATCCCACTAAATACACATAAGAAGTTTGAGATTAATTAATGAAATAATCAGAGAGTAATTAGCCTAATTATATTCCTAATAAAACCTAAATTTAGAAAATAACATTGTTCAAAATCCATCAAAATCAATTTTATAGTATTCTACATTCAATTATCTTTCATATGCAATTTATTTCATATTTTTCTAATTTTTCTACACTTATATATGAATATTTGAAGTTTCCATGATTAATTAGGTAATTAATCTCTTAATTAAATAGCTAATCCCATCGACGCCACATCGAGGCTGATGCGGTGCGTGCTTTCCGCGTGGTGCAATGGGAGAGGTTATTAAAGTTGTTTCATCATAGCACCACGTCAATGGAGGTGCTATGCGCTTTCTCCACGTCAGATCAGGATGGACGGTGAGATTAAACCTCGGTATTAAAGGATTAATCCATGGACCCTATGTGTTTTAATCATGGTCATCCATCCAAAATGTGCGGATGGACCCATGATTCATCCCCGAAGTTCTCTTTGGGAAAAGGGAGCCATCCACCTTCCATGGCAAGATACGAGGTCGATTGAGCTTGGATTGAACCCAAAACACACCATCATCATGCAAGGGAGATCACATCCAACAGCTAGTTTCACATGGGATGAAACTTCACTTCATAAAGGACAAAGAGGAGATGAAATTATGCTCGGTTTAATGGCATACCTCACCAGAGGCTATCACTGACACTCGAGTCCCTTGAAGTAGGTTCGTCTAATGGAGACAAAACCTTATTGAAGTTTTGAGGTGTTGAAATTGGATGGATCTTCATATAGGCCAAGTTCACCTTCAAGTGGGCTCAGTCTTGACCAAGAACACTCTTCCCTTGCTTGGAGAACTTGAATGAAGCTTGGAGTGAGTTCAATTTGATCCTCTGAAGGTGCTTGAAGGAGGAATTAATTGATTTTGAGTATTGGATGAGATGGAATTTAAGTGGAGCTCCCTTGTTTTCAGTCTATGAAAATTGAGAAATGAGAAATTCAAAATCACTTTAGGAAGCTTGGGGAGACTTGGAAATGGTTCCTATAGCTTTCCTAAGCACAATCGAATTGGAGAGTGATGAATTGAAATGAAATTAGGGGGAGTATATATCCCCCTAGAGCAATCGGATGGCCGAGCCTCCCTTTGTCATTTTTGATCAATTAACCAGATTGGATCAGTTTGTTAGGCTGTTAGGAGTTTCACATGGGTTGGTTTTGAGTGTAGAGTGGAGTAGTGGAGCTCCCATGTTCCTTAATGGAGTGGAGGAGGGATTCCATGTGCTTAATTTCAAGTGAGGTGGTCAGTTTTAGCCTTAGGTTGGGTTGGGCTAATCCAAACTCATTGGGTTAGGTGCACCACACTCACTAGTGTCCACTAAGAGGGTGCCAAGTGGTCATGAAGAGGATTTGACCAAATTCTAAGTGAATTTGGCTAAAATTTATCCTATGGCCTAGGAATAAAATGGTCATTTAGCTTGGGTTTTAATTTGAATATATTTGGTATGATTGAAAAATGGGTTGGGCCAAGTTTCAATGGATTTGGATTTGATTTTGATATGATTTGGCTCACGTTGACCCATTTAGGTCAAAATGGGTCAACTTGGATCAAGTTGACCAATTGATCAAATTGGGTCAAACTAATGGTTGGGCCAAGTTCATATGACCATTTGAAATGTGTTGGTGGTTTTGGTTTGGTTCAATTTGATTTATATTTGGTTTTGGTTCAATTGAGTTCATTTAGGTCAAATGGGTCAAGTTAACCAATTTAACCCATTTGACCTATTTGGGTTAGGTCATGGGTTGGCTTAGGTTTTATTGGTCATATGAAATGGATTGGTATCTTTATTTCCAATCAATTTTAGTTTAATTTAAATTTGGATCAGTATGATCTTTTAGGTCAAGTTGGGTTCAAGGTCAATTGGGCTAGGTTAGGTCTAGTTGGCCAATTGGAGCTTTGGTCAAGTTGAACAATCATTTTAGAATGAACTTGACCCATTGGTTTCAATCAATTTGGCTTATATCAAGTTTTGACATATTTTGACTTTTTAGGTCAAGTTGGGTCAACTTAGGTCAAGTGGCCAATTGGGCTAGGTTATCTCAAGTGATGATTTGGTCAAGTTTAAACATTGGTCATGAATGAGTTTTGATCAATGCTTTTAATCAATTTGGCTATGGTGGATTTTGGCTAGTTTAGGTTTCATTTTGGCTAAGTGTTGACTTGGTCAACCCTTAGGTTTGACTTAGTTTGACCTAATTTGAGTGATTGATCATCTTATGATGATTGTTGTTCACAATGTGAGGCTTAGTTGGGCTTAGTTCAATCCAATTTGGTTAGGATTAGAATTTGGCTCGTAAGGGTACTTTAGGTGACTTTGGATCAAGTGAGCCTAAGTAGCTCAAATGGCTTAGTCAAAACTTGATTTGAGTTTGATTGAACTCACATATGGACTTATGATTGAAATATAAATCCATTTGCAAGTGATTTGAAGTCAAATGGGTTTTGGTTAATTTGATAATTTCAAGTTCAAAAGGGTGAACATGAGCTTAACTTGGGTTCGATTTTTGAATTGAGTTTTGGTTTGGTGATTGAAGTTTGTGTTTATATTTGGATTCATGATTGTAGGGTTGATTGAATCATGAAGAAAAATCAATGGTTTGGCTTGATTTGAAATTGATTTGGCTAAGTTCAAGATTTTGACTTGAAAGGCTTAGGTTGGATTTTGATTGAATTTGAGTTTGATTTTTGGATTTGATTTTGGATATTTGAATTCATATTTCATTTATATTTGTGAGTATAAATAAGAATATAAATGGGTTATGAGAAAATTTCATGAATTTAAGTGATTTGAACTTAATTTGAGCTAAGTCCATAAAAGGGAATCAATGTGACTTAGGAAAGATTTTTTATTAGGATTTGAATTTGGAATTTAGTTTAATTTATTTGAATTTATATTTAATTTATATATGTGAATATAAATGAGAATATAAATGGGTTGTGAGAAAATTCTTTGAATTTGAATTGATTTAGATTTGATTTAGGCTAAGTCCATGAGAGGGAATCAATGAACTTAGAGAAGATTTTTTATTTGGATTTGAATTTGGAATTTGGTTTGATTGATTTGAATTTATATTTCATTTATATATATGAATATAAATGAGAATATAAATGGGTTGTGAGAAAATTTCTTGAATTTGAATTGATTTAGATTTTAGTTGAGCTAATCCATGAAAGGGAATCAAAAGAGTTAGGAAATATTTTAACTTGGAATTCTAATCATAAGCTTTAATCATTTTATTTCAATCATGGATTTCGATCAGAAATTTCAATCATTTGGAATTGATTCAAGTTTGTAGAAAATCAAATTAAGTTGGAATTGATTTAAGTTTGACTTGAAGGAAGGAAGTGAGGAATTTGGTTCAAGCTATAGGGTAGGAAAATTTTCCTAACACCCCTAAGGCATGACCTATTCCTATGGATAACTCTTCTAAGTCTTTGGGGCTAGGTTGAGTGTCCATCTAATCACTAGATGTGTCTTAAGACTAAGGAACTCTTAAAGTCTAAGAGAAGTCATATGTCTAAGATGGAGGGCAACAATAGTGATTTCTATCTTTCGAGATAGTACACTATTCCTTGATGTCATACCCTATCACCTCAATAAGTACATCCTCAGATCTACATGGTATTCCCCATACACACACATACACATCAACCAAAAATAAACACCACAGATTTTTCTAGCGACTCCACTAGGGATGGTTCCTCTCTCCATCTCTTGTAGATAATTGTTACCTCTAAGCATCAATAATGGACTTGTATTTCATATGAGTCCAAGACTATCTTTCCTTCCATTAGCACTTAGCTTGTTTCATTCTTAAGCAAAGCTAGCCAACATCCTCTAAGTTTTAGGACCTCACTCCTTGTAGGTCCTAGAACCCCTATTGAGTTCCCCAACAGGTGAAAAATAAAATTAACTCATGAAAGGAAATGATAAAAATTTAGAACCTCCTTACCACTAGCTTGGTGAGGCAAGGTTCATCTTAATGATTAAGAAAATAAACTCTTTTGCAAAGTGGCACTTTACAAAAGCACTCTTTCAAAACTCACATAACAAATAATTTTGCACAAAATTTTCAAAAAAAAAAGGAAAAGAAAAAAAAAGAGAAGCTCAAAACTCATATAACCAAACCTCACCTAACAATCCCCATGATTGTTACATGGAGGTTCTTTTCAAAATCAAGAACCAAATCATCTTTTCAAAAACACTTTTTTTTTTTTTGAAAATGACCGCATTCATTCAACATACTTAAAATTGTTGAATGAGAAGTCTATCTTCAAATAAAATCATAGCATAGGATTGAAACCTCACTTAACATATTTCACATGTGCTAAAGTTGGAGTTTCCATCTTTAAAAGAAAAAAAAAGAAAAAAAACACATTTTTGAAAATGACAATATTCATTCAACATACTCAAAATTGTTGAATGAAGAGTCTATTTTTAAATAAAATCATAGCATAAAATTGAACCTTCACTTTAACATATTTTGCATATGTTAGAGTTGGGGTTTCCATCTTTTCAAAAGAACATTTTGAAAATGACAATATTCATTCAACATACTCAAAATTATTAAATGAGGAATTTATTTTCAAACAAAATCATAGCATAAAATTGAAACTTCATTTTACATGTTTCATAAATGCTAAAGTTGAGGTTTCTCTCTTTTCAAAAGCAAGAAATAAAACATGAAAGAAAGACATATCATCAAACTCTGTTTAACATACCTAAAATTGTTAAATAGATTTCCTTCTTTCAAAGATGACATAAATTTGACCTTTCACTTGACATACCAAATTTGTTAAGTGATGGTCTCATTTTTAAAACAATGCATTTGGCTTTCACTTAACATACCCAATTTGTTAAGAGAGAGTCTCATCTCCAAAACATAAATTTGACCTCCACTTAACATATAAAATTTGTTAAGTGAGGGTCTCATTTTAAAAACATGTATTTGACTTTCACTTAACATATCCAATTTGTTTAGTGAGAGTCTCATTTTCAAGACATGAATTTGGCCTCCACTTAACATACCAAATTTGTTAAGTGAGGATCTCATTTTCAAAACATACATTTGGCTTTCACTTAACATATCCAATTTGTTAAGTGAGAGTCTCATTTTTAAAACATAAATTTGACCTCCACTTAACATACCAAATTTGTTAAGTGAGGGTCTCATTTCCAAAACATACATTTGGATTCACTTAACATATCCAATTTTTAAGTGAGAGTCTCATTTTCAAGACATGAATTTGACCTCTACTTAACATACCAAATTTGTTAAGTGAGGGTCTCATTTTCAAAACATACATTTGGCTTTCACTTAACATATCCAATTTGTTAAGTGAGAGTCTCATTTTCAAAATATAAATTTGACCTCCACTTAATATACCAAATTTGTTAAGTGAGGGTCTCATTTTCAAAACATACATTTGGCTTTCACTTAACATATCCAATTTGTTAAGTGAGAGTCTCATTTTCAAGATATGAATTTTACCTTCACTTAACATACCAAATTTGTTAGGTGAGGGTCTCATTTTCAAACCATACATTTGGCTTCCACTTAACATACCAAATTTGTTAAGTGAAAATCCCATTCTCAAATCATATTGCATTTGGTTCTTACTTAACATACCAAATTTATAAAGTGAGAATCATATTTTCAAATCATATCACATTTTGGTTCTTACTTAACATACTAAATTTATTAAGTGGGGAACCTCATTTTCAAATTAAAAAAAACACATAATCAATCACCACAAGCAAAGATTTTTCACAAAATTTCCAAAACATACAACCACAACCTTTCCTTAGCATACAAAATTTGCTAAGTAAAGTCTTTCAAAATCAAAAAAATTTTAAAACAAGATAACAACACAAATATCTTCAAATATCTGAAACCTGCCCAACCCACTTAATTTGGTTGAGTATGGGGTTTAAATCAAAATCAAATGGTAAAGACTCTCCTCACACATCAAAATCTCTCCAATGAATCTCACTACTTAACATATTTGAATTATTGAGTGTGGGTTCAAAATTCCAAATCTCTATTACTCTCTTGGGACACGTATTAAAGCAAAGATTTAATTCAAGGTACATTTCAACACATGCAGAGATATAATGCAGACTAGTCAGTCCAGTCTATTTTCGCAGTCAGTATACATGGTCTCCTAAAAGTTCATCTTTACCTTTCAATTCGGGATGGATTTGGCCTTGGATTGGCCCATCCTCCCTAAGACTACCTCCACCCACTTTGTTTTCTTTGGCCAAGGATTTGAGGGAGATGCATTACATGAGGCGCTCACCACTATCAATCAGATGAGGTGGTGGCGGCCATCATCCCATTGACCTACCTTCCGATATTCAATATCTTTCCTTAAAGAGGAAGGCAGTCGAGATTCCACAAGTCAGTTCAGTTCCCACGCAGTCAGTTGCTCCTACAGTCGCTCAAGTCCGTACTAGCACCTCCTCATTGGTCCCCTCTAAGGGGAAAGCTATCTTCACTTCAAAGATAGTCTCCCCTACCTTCGAGGTAGGATCTAATTCTTGCACTACACTACTTTGCCACACACAATGCCATACATAGCACCACAATGGAAGCCGCAATATCAAGGAGCATCACGAGTGCAAGAGATGACGCATCATCTCATGTTGCTGAGGAGGGATCTCCCCATGAGACCTTTCCACTTCTTAGTGGCAGTAGGTTTTACCCCCTCTCGGCATCAGATGGAGAGGAAGACTACGAGAGGATAGCTGCATCACCTCCACCGCTCGCATACTATGAGGTTCTGGCTATGGATAGGAGGAAGCCCTATGCTGGTCTATGGATGGTACTACGCCAAGTTGGCAGAGCCCACAAATGCTCAGAGTCCAACACACTATTTGATTTGAGGTCGATCATCCCCTGGAGTGTTACCAAGCAAATCCATAGGGATAAAGCATCAGAGGCTCGAGTAGCAGCTCAGTAGGAAGTAGGGAGCGACAGAGATTTGCTAAGAAATCAGCGGCCTCTACTCTAGTTGATTTCCCTGGTTATCGGGCCACCAGGGCAATAAAACTGATAATATAGTATTGATAGGTACCACCAATTGTAGGGAGAAAGCCCTGTAGAGGGTGGAGCTGGTGTCATCTTCACCACATCGATCCACTCCTTGACCGCCATCACCAGTTCAGCTCCCACCATCCACCGTTCCCACAAAGGTCATGAAGTCAGCTTCTAGGGAGAAGAAAGCCCCTTTGGTGAATAGGCTACGACCAAAGGATCCCACTCAATCTACTCCATCAATTGAGGTGAGGGTGAGTTCCCCACTCAACCTCCTACTTCATTCTTGGTGAAGGAGTGGTGACCCCACAGTGTGGTTTCCACCACCACCACCACCATGAGCGGTGATAGTGGCAGTAGAGGGGAGGGAGATAGTTTTGCACCCATGGCAATGGATCCCCCTAGAGATAGCACTCCATCGATATTGGGTAGTCATGAGCATATATGTTCTAGTGAGCATAGTCCTTCTAGAGATGGCACTCCAGTGGCATGAAGTGTTAGATGTATTTCTGTCAGTGACCACAATCTTACTATTGGTTATCAACGAGTATTTCTTTCGGTGCAGTCTGACAAGGTAGGAGATTGTTCCTTGGATGAGATTGTAGTAGCCTACTTTACCGAGAAGAGAGAACTCTTAGGCAATGATCGTATAGATTCAAAGGATGAAATGGTGGCATTTGATCCTAATGAAGATGACCTTCTTAAGGATTCAACCGAAGTCCACATGGTCGATACTAGGAGCTCCCTCCATAAAGACCAACAGAGCTATGAAGGTATTGTAGTTGAAGAGGATGACACTGTCCATTCAACTCAACACATCCTCCACAAGCTTAGACAAAGAGATGATCATATTGATAAAATGGGGAAGAAGATTGAGGAGTTGATGGCAGTGGTTTCTGCATTGCAAAATTCAGCCCTGGTTTCACAGCCTTCTCTTATAGTAGTTTACAAAGCAGCATTGACACATACCTCAGATCATTCTAGGTGCATTCCTATAGAGGAAGATAGTGGCAGCTTGCATAGAAAGGTGGTGGATAGCACCTCCATCCAGGAGAAGGATATCATGTAGTTGATGGAGCAACAGGTGAAGGATGCCATGGAGCAACAGGTGAAGGATGCATTGGCGCAAGCTTGAGGTGGCTCATCTATTCCAAAGGGTAGACCATACATAGAGGAATTTGATGTTGTCCAGTATCCTAATGATTTTGTGCCTCTATCCTTCAAGATTTTTGACAACAGTGGGAACCCTTGCCAACACATTGCACATTTCAGGTCCGGTTGCTGCAATATTGAATGTAGTGACACCCTTCTTTTCGTATTATTTGTTAGCAGTCTTGTGGGTGTTGCATTTGACTGGTATGCTGAATTGCCCAATGGTTTGATTAAGATATTTGTTGACTTGGAGCACCTCTTCATCAAGAGGTTTGCTGGAGCTCATCAAAGAGTTACTGTAGGTGATCTTGTTGTAGTGATGCAAGTCCCCAATGAGACCCTAGCTGATTACATTCATGGCCTAGATCTGAGTATGAAATGCAAACCACAGTTGTCTAAACAATACGCCATAAAGATTCTCCTGAAGAACATCCATGACCTAGTTGATTTCATGATCAAGGGTTTTACAATCAAAACCTTTGAAATATTAATCTAAAAGGCAGCTAGTCTACAAGAAGAGGCCAAATAGTTGCCTTTCTAGACCGGTTAAGCCCATACCTCAAAAGGCATTTGAGAAGAAGAAACCGGTAGTCATAGCAGTTGACAAGGGGAAGCAGCCAGCTAAGGTTCAGTCAGATAAGCCTCAAGCTTAGAAGTCTCATCTGCCACCTCCTCGACCGTCATACCGGCTACTTCAGTTGCCACAGCGGCCACCACTATCGCCTTCTCACCAGCATCATTAGCAGTAATATTCCTATCTGCCACTAGGTAGCTATTACTTACCTACTCTTATTAATAGATTAAATGAACATTATTCATTCAACATGGAGCTAGTTAGGAAGATATTTAAGAATCTCTTAAAGAAGCCTGATTTCTAGTTATCAGAGCCTAAGAGGCCGGAGGAAGTGGGCAAGTGTCATGATCAAAACTATTACCCCTACCACAGCATGTTATGCCATGTCTTAGAAGATTACATTACCTTTAAGTACTGGCTTGAGCGTAGCTTCAAGTCGGGTGCCATCGCCATCCCCAAGGAATACCTATTAGAACAACCTTCTAGTTTTATTAGGGTAATCCTTGGGGATACATGTGATCCTCTTAAGACAAAGGAAGGTTGGGATATCGCCCTATCCCGATCCTCCAAGAAAATTATTTCTAAGATCAGGAAATTACCCTTGTAGGTGCCTGAAGCAGCTCAAACCTCCAACTCTAAGGAAGGTTTGCAAGTTGCTAAGGATAACTTGAGGGAGATAGGAGCCCAACAAGCAGGACAACCTCCACTTGCCTGGGATAGCACAGTAGCGCAACTACCGATCGGTTCTAGCACTCCTTCCATAATTACAGCTATAATTCATCTAGCCAGCTCTTCTTTCAGCAACCGTATTGTATCAACAAAGGGGGGGGGGGGTTCGAATCCCTCACTCTCCTTACTTTACTTGATTTTTATTTTGTACCTCCATCTAAATTTAAGAAATCAATAAAGTGAGCTGATATCACTTATATTTGTGTCACTTCTTTTTATGATATTGATTTTATTCTTATAGATATCTCTCCAAGTCTAATCAATAATAACTCTAGTTTCAATCACTCTTTTCTTCTTCTAATTTAGAAATGGATTATCCATTCTTGAATCACTCGAGTTCGCCCATTGAGATTGATTTGGAGTCATCCGACTCTGATGATCTTATAAGAGAAGCTGTAGGTGAACCTGATGAGCAAGTAGAACTTTCCACTAAACCATTTCATGAAGTCACTGAAGTTAACCTCTATAGTGGCAAAGTTCTTCCTAGCACCTCAGGATAAGGGTAAGCAAGTCATTGGTTCTAGCGATCAAGTAGCCCCTCCACGGATGCTCTATGGATATGCTTGTGGAGGAAGAGTTGACTATAATGTCCTTGCTCACCGAAGAAAGCTGTCAACTAAGCTAAGCATATATGATGCCCTTGTCTTATCTAAAGAGATGAGGGAGTCATTGATCAAAGCCCTTCTCGATCCAAAAATATGCTTAGCCATTGGAGGAGGCATGTTATTCAAGAGAAGCTTCATTATCTGTTGACCTTATTTTTAGAATAAGCTCTCAACCCCTCCATCTTAAACATAAGACTTCTCTTAGGCTTTAGGAGTTCCTTAGTCTTAAGACACATCTAGTGATTAGGTGAACACTCAACCTAGCCCTAGAGACTTAGAAGAGTTAGCCATAGGAATAGGTCATGCCTTAGGGGTGTTAGGAAAATTTCCTACCCTTAGCTTAAACCATTCCTCACTTTCCTTCCTTCAAGTCAAACTCCAAATCAATCTTAATCAATTTTTTCCAAACTCAAATAAACTCCATATGATTGAAATCCATGATTGAAATCTATGATTGAAACCCATGATCAAAATCGATAACAAATTCCTAAGTCCAAATCTTTCATAAGTCCTTAATCTTCCCTTAAAGACTTAACCAAAATCATGATCTAAACTTAATATCCTTGATATTTTCATAACTCATTTATATTATCATTTATATTCACATAAATAAATAGATAATATAAATCAATCAAATCAAACCTCAAATCAAATTCCAAATCTAAAATTTTCCTAAGTCATTTAAGTTCTCCTTCATGGACTTAGCCAAAATTATGATCAAACTAATTCAAACTCATGAGATTTTCTTATAACTCATTTATATTCTCATTTATATTCACATATATAAATGAAATATAAATATAAATCAATCAAACCAAATTCAAAAAATCAAATCCCTACTCCAAAATTTCTTAAGTCCTTTAAAATTCCCTTTTTATGGACTTAGCCTAAATAATGATCAAATCACTTCAAATCCTTGAATTTTTCTCATGATCAATTTATATTCTCATTTATAGCAAATCCAATTCAAAAATTAAACCCTAAATCCTTTCATATTCTTCCTTTGAATATGAAATATTCAAATTGATCAAAACCCATTTGACTTCAAACCACCTGTAAATGGATTTATATTTCAATCATAATCCTTATGCAAGTTCAATCAAACTCAAATCAAAGCTTTGACCAAACCATTTGACCCACTTAGGCTCACTTGACCCAAAGTGACCTAAAGAAAGTACCCCTTATGAGCCAAATTCTTATCCTAACCAAATTGGATTGAATCAAACTCACCTATGCTCTCATCATGATCGACAATCATCATGGGATGATCAATCAATCAAATTGAGTCAAAGTCAAACCTAAGGGTTGACCAAGTCAACCCAAAATGAAACCTAACATAGCCAAAATCTGCCATAGAACAAATTGATTGAAACCATTGATCTAAGTTCATTCATGAACTATGTTTGATCTTGACCAAGTCAACAGCTAAAGCCCAATTGGCCACTTGACCCAAGTTGACCCAACTTGACCTAAAAGTCAAAATATGTCAAAACTTGATCAAAACCAAATTGATTGAAACTAATTGGTCAAGTTCATTCCAAATCACTTGTGGAAATTGACCAAAGCCTCAATTGGCCAACTAGACTTAACCTAGCCCAATTGACCTTAGACTTAACTTGACCTAAATGGGTCATGTTGAGCCAAATTTAATCAAAATTGATTGGAAACAAAGATCCAATCCATATCCAAATTTCTAACTAAACATATGCTGACTTAGCTCAAATAGGTCAAATGGGTCAAATAGGTTAACTTGACCCATTTGACCTAAATGAAGTCATATGAGCCAAATTCAAACTAACCCAAATTGAATCAAACCAAAGCCACTTAAACATTTCAAAAGGTCATATGAACTTGACCACTTGGTTTGACCCAATTTAACCTAAATGGGTCAACATGAGCCAAACCTTATCAAAAGAATTCCAAATCTCATGAAACTTGGCCAAACCTAGTTTCTTCACATACCAACATATCAAAATAAAAAATGAATAAAATGACCATTCTACCCCTAGGCCAAAGAACAAATTTTAGCCTAATCCATAAGTAATTTGGTCATGCCCTCTTCATATCAACTTGATGCCTAGAGAGTGTTAGGAAAGATAAGAGAGCCATCCTAAGCTTTATAAGAAGGATTTGAAATAGCTACTTCTCAATTTTCTCCATTGAAAAATTGGGGAGCTCCTTTGAATCTTCAACTTCCTCTTCACTCAAATCCATCCCAATTCCTCTTGCACACTCCCTCAGAGGATCAAGCACTCAGGCTCTCACTTGAGTTCCCAAAGCAAGGAGAGCCTCAATTGGATTAATCGCAAAGAAGGTGAAGTGGTGTTGGTCCATAGGAAGATCAACTCAACCCCAAGGCTTGAAATTTCAACAGGGCTTCATCTCCACTAAACAAAGCTACCTCATCAAGCTTGAGCGTCGGTGATCGCCTCCGGCGAGGTATGGAATTTTTCGGCCACTTAGCTTAGGGGTGTTGGTCTTTTATGAAAGAAATTTTCAAGTCATGAGAAATCCACCATTAGAAAAGCTTCTCATTAGCTTTAGATGGCATGGGAACAATTTTGTTCCAATCCGAGCTCAATCGAGCTCGGATCTTTCCTTAGATCATGGACGACCTCTGTTGAGCCTAAGGGAAGAACTGGGGAGATCCTGGCCGTCCATCCGCACATTTGGATGGATGTTCAAGATTATTCCCACATTTAGAAAATGTTTTATCCCTATTAAAATCGTGAGATGATCCTTGGCTATTCGATGCTTCATCAAACAGCAGGGATCAAAGCGTGTCTTGCCATCACACCACCATTCAGATGTGACATTTAAGTAATAGGCTCACCGCGAAGCGCGTAGACCGCCGTCGTCGTGTGTCGCGCTGTGAGCTGAGGGATTAGTTAGGAAATTTAATTAATGTTAAATAATCTCATGATCTTCAAAATTCATATCCCAATAAAATTTAGAAAATATGAGGTAAAATTCTATGGGAAGATAATTCTACCTAAAATATTTTAAAAATAATTTCAATTGATTTTGAATTGTCCTTTTCTCTAATTTTGGGTTTTAATAGAAATCATAATTTGCTAATTACTTCTTAATTAATCCCAAACTTCTTGGTTATGTTTTATGGGATGACCTCTACCTCTTCTAATTTTCTTGGGATTTATTGAAGGCTTAATTGGGGGAATTTCAAATGTATTTCCTAATTACCCTCCTTATGTAATTGGATAATTGGATTAGTGTTTTAATTCATTATTAAGGTTGATTGGGTTAGATCCTGGATAAGGGATTTAAGGAATAATTTTAGGCATTTCCCTGCTATTCCCTAAACCCCTTTTCTTTCCTTAATCCTCTCTAATTAAGGGTTAATTCATTAATTATCCACTTAATTAATTACATTCTTTGATGAAGACCTTCTTTAGGGACAACCCAGCAAAATCGCCTCCATCACGTGGATATGGGAAGATTCAGACTCTCCAGGGTGTTAGTTGATCCAGGTGCATCAGTGAACATTATGAGTCTAAAGACCCATTCTACTTTAGGATTGACATCTCCGATTTCCGAGGAGACTGAATGATGTTGAGAGGAATCAATGAGCAAGGTAAGAGGGCTTTATGCTCCATAGTGTTGCCGATAGATGACTAGAAGAGAAGTTCATAATTGATTGATACATCCTTCAGCTTTGCTGGCCTTGGATACATGAAATATACGATTCCATCTCTACATCGCATTAAATATTGAAGAGGTGGAATCAAATCTGTGTTAAAGGAGACTTGAAGCCATTTTAGTTAGAAAGGTTGAGATATGTGAGGAATGTACTACCTTCCTCAAAATTAAAAGTCTACCCTCAAGAACTTGGTCAATGTTCAAAACCAAAGAAAAGAAGAATAAGAAAAGAAAAGAAAAGAAAAATGAAAAAAAGAAAAGAAAAAAAAAAATGAAAATGCAGTGAGCGAAGCGAGGAACAAGTAAGCACGAAGTTAGATTCCACCCAGTTTCTTCTCCATATGAACATGGGTGGGATGACTCACCCCACCGTAGGGAAGAGATAGATCGAGACAGTTCCAGAGGTGGAAGACCTCTTTGCTGGTGGCCAGCTAGTAGGAGTTATGTTCCAGCAGCCAGGAGTACCCCACTATCCACATAGACTTAGAGTCCAGTTTGGATGATGAGTGTCATATGGTTAGCATGCCAACCAAACCCTTTCTGGGTCCCTTTGAGGTGACATTTGAGACACATGATGAAGAAACCTCAAGCCAAAGCATGAATGTATCCAAGTCATTATTATGTAAACAGTAAGTTGGGAACCTTAATCTTTCTTTCTAGAAAGTTGAGAGTTTGGTAGTTAAGGAGACCCCCAAGTCATCCATAAATGTTAAGCCAAAGAGATTTTTGTTGAGAGCATCATCCTGTCGAAGGCGATGTAGAACTTGAGGATGATTCATATAAAGATTTAATACAACTACCTTTTGATTGATATTTTTATTGTGTTCTTAATTTGGCAAAGAAGGGATTAATCCCACATACTTGGTCTAAAAATAGGTTGGATTACTTTGAAAGGTTATGGGATAACCAAAGCAGACATTCTCAATCAAGACAAGGACTAGGATTATGGGTAGCAAGATCACTACAGAGCATTAAGTTGTAGTTAGAAGCACTCGAAAGTTTGGAGGAGAGATTCCTATAGGCAAAACCTCGAGTTGTACAAGGGCAAAATAATTCAAGTTCACAACAAGCTAGTCCATCCTAGAACTTTTCAAGAAGTAGATCTTGTCCTAATTCTAAGGAGACTAATTGTTGCCCATCAAAAGATGGGAGGCAAGTTTGAACCACTTGGGAAGGCCCTTTTGTCATAGAGAAGTACCAAGAAGGATCCTATCGATATTGATTATAAAGGGGAACACCGATGCATCCAATTAATGGGCTCTTTTAAAAAAATATTACCCATAAAAATATGTTTAAAAATAATTATAATCAAAAGAACAAAAACTTCATTCCAATTCATCAAAATCTTCTCTCTTCTTTTGAGCGTTGTTTTCTTGTCTTCAATTAACCATGTGTTTAGGATTGATGTAAGATAACCCTAAAGCATCCTATCCCTCTTTCACAACATGAACACAATCAAGCACAATTCTGCTACTAGAATAGGTGTGAGAGAATCCAAGAGGCATCTTATTTTGATTAGCACAGCTAAGTTAGGTGTGAGAACCCAAGCGACATCTTTTCTTAGTGAGATCACAACCATTTGTGGCACCATTTCATCAATTCTCCAACGTGTTTAGGATAGTGAGAACCCAAGACACATCCTATACCTTTAACACAAACATAAATAAAAGAAACACAAATCTTTTATCTTGGGCTATTTTGATGTGGAAGCAAGCCCCCCTCACTCATTAGTCTAGGTCGTTGTATGCTACCTCGCTAGTATGTCATCCTAGTGGTCACTTGTTTGGTGGATGTGAGTCCCCAGCTTTCTTCGACTTGACTATTGCAAACCAACAAGTGCCTTGTTAGTTTAGTAGACTTCTTTATGCACCTATGTTATGTTGTTTAAGAAGATGTGAGTCCTCCACTTTCTTCTTGAACTAACCATCATGCTAGGTCAAGTATATTTGAGGTTTATAATAAGTCCCGAGGCTCTTTTCCTCTTGACTACTTTTGAGTTGATATAAGTCCCCAGTGGCATTCATTTAGTGCCTCGGATAGCATCGAAAGATGACTATCCTCATCGTTCCACCATAGGAAGATGTGAGTCCCTAATGCTTTCTTAAATTGATTGTTGCACCTTGGGTGCCAAGTTGTTGAATTTCCCCATGTGGCCATACAAATACCTATAAATATTATCTTTTCTAGGGTTTTGGACAAAGCCCTTAGTGGCCCCTCTCCCTGTGGGCACTCTACTTAGATCACATCCTTTGTGACCCCATTTAAACACTACCCGGGTTACTCTTAGATTGGACAGTCCCTCTTTCCTAGTAGCCACCCCTGTAGCTGGAGAATTTGTTCAGCGGATGCACAAATTCTCCTTTGGTTCAGTAAATTTAAGATAGGTCTAGGCTGATATAAGCTCCTTCTCAGTATGATCCCTCATAAACCAATAGGGTCTATAATAAATAAACAATATAAACAAACAAATCTATTCGCTTGTGGATTAGGAATTCAAGCCCCCAGTGGCCCTTTTCCCAAGCAGGCATCCTATATTTAGAGTAGTGTTAGCAGAACTCCCTATAGAAATTTCTTAACTACACTTGAGTTGAGATAAGTCTCTGAGTCGGCACTCTCTTTATAGTCACCCTTAGTTCAGGTTCAATCTATTTTGCCACAAATAGGTTACCCGATAGTCATCTCACCTTGGAAGATATAAGTCTACTACGCATTCTTTCTAGCATGATTGTCGCGACGGACAACCCTAGGTTGGGTTGACATGTTTCCTAATGTGTCACCCCAATGATCTTTTATTTAGAAAGATGTGAGTCCTCAAGCTTTCTTTCACTTAACCATTGCAAATCAAAAGACACCCTTTGGCTAGATAGTTCTCCCCTGGGAAGCTTCTCCCTTTGGATTGATAAATTTGAGCTAGACCAAGGCCAACACAACCCCTACTCACTGTCATCCATTGCAAACCAATGGGATCTATCAAAAAACAACTAAAATGAAATTAATCTTGACTATGATGTAGGACATGGGTGCTTTTATGATATGTTGTTTATTACACGATAATTCTTAAATCCTCATGAAAGAGTAATGATAAATGCACATTACTATTGAACATTCAATATTATGAATTTAGTGAAGTTGAAAAGATTTTGATTAAAGTTATGTTAATCACACTAGAGATCTGAATCTTATAAGTACAAAGAAATAATTGAAAAGTTATGAATGATCTAACCTGTAATAGATTTAAAATAACTAGCGGCGAAGCAGAAATAAGTTGAAGTCGACCTCTACAAATAGTCCGTCATTGTGGAGGTCGCGTTCCTTCCTTTGAAGTCCTTCTCTAAGGGTTGTGAGCTCACACACTCAAGTAGACCGTCACTCAAGAGGAAAATACACAAAATAGTAAAAGAAATTTAAGAGGGTATCTTTTATTCCAAATTCAAGTACCAAGCATTACAAGAGTCTCCCTATTTGTAGGATTGAAAGAGAGAGTTAAGAATCTCAAACCTAACTCCCACTAACACCATCATTACACTACACCACTTACTATCAAACCTACCACCATTATCAAACCACTCATTCCATACCTACCCAAAGTGTCCTACTACAATGACTCATGGGCCATGACATAAGAATAGCCCAATACATATAAGCTCAAGACATATAAAAGCCCAATAATACATAACTTAAATTATAATAAAAGGCCCAATCATGGATTTAAGCTTTATGATGATGACGTCGATGACAATGATGATGATGCCCTGCATCAGCACTCCCCAGATTTAAAGGATTCTCCTCTGGAGAATGAAAATCAAAGTACTCTTGTAATAATTGTGAGTCTAGTTGATGTAACTCATCAAATGTAAGCCATGAATCTTCAAGTGAAGAAAGACCTTTCCAACGAATGAGAAACCTTTGAGTGCCTCCATTGATGTGATGATAATGGTCTTCTAAAATTTGATCCGATGATGTGATCTTAAGCGGTGAGATGGTATAGAAGTATGAACCGCATGTTGTACTATTTGGAGGGAATAGTGTCATCCGTGGCTTACCCATGGTACAATGTTAAATCTGATACATTAAATATTGGAGAAATTCCGGATTCATTGGAAGATCTATTTCATAAGCATTATCATTTATCTTCCTTACCACTTTATAAGGACTAGATCTCTTGAGAGTTAATTTCTTAAGAGTTCCATTAGAAATCTCTCTAACTTTAACAAGAACCAAATTTCCCTCATTAAATTTTACATGTATCTATGTGCATCAACATTAGCTTTATATTTATCATAACTCGAGTAAGTTTTGTTGAATTTCATGATGTAAATCATGCATGCTTTGTGCAAATGAAGATGCAAATGCACTAGACCTATATGTTACGCAATTCAACAAGATCAATTAATTTTCTTGGATCATAACCGTTACAATATGAAAAGGACTCATACCTATTAATTGTATTGTTATAAGCAAACTCGGTAGAAGAACTAGGTCCCAACTAGTAGTATGATCGATCACTAGACACCTAAGTAAATTTCCTAAGCTTCTATTAACAACTTCAGTTTGTCCATATGTTTGAGGGTGGTAAGCTGTAGAAAATTAGAGTTTTGTGCCAAAAATTTTCCATAAAGTTTTCCAAAAATAGCTCATAAATCTTACATCACAATCAGACACAATTATCTTAGGTAGTCCATGTGAACTATCTCTAAAAAAATTGTCATTATATGTGAGGCATCTGATGTCTTATAACATGGAATGAAGTGTGCCATTTTAGAGAATCGATCAACAACTACTAGGATAAAGTCAAAATGTTGTACAGTGCGAGGTAATCCTAAGATGAAGTCCATACTAAGATCTTCCCAAGGTTTTTAGGGGATTGGGAGTGGTGCGTATAGACCATAATTTTGTTTTTCACTTTTTGCTACTTGGCAAGTACGACATTGGGCAATAATACGAGCAACATCTTTCTTAAGACTAGGCCAAAAGAACCTATCATCCATCATAGCTATTATCTTATCACGACCAAAATGACCAGATACACCTCCTGAATGAATTTCCTCAACAAGAAAATTTCAAAGTGATGAATCGGGGATACATAGTTGTGTGCCACGAAAGAGATAGCCATCTCATATTTGATAATCTGGACTATTAATTGAAACATCAAATTTCAAAGATTCAAAAATTTGTTGAAAATCTTTACAATTAGGATAATCGTCTTTAACCTTTTCAAATCCAATAATCTTCACACTCATGGTATTTAATAATGTACATATTCTACTTAAGGTATCTGTAACTTTGTTCTCGACACTAGATTTATGTTTAAGAACAAACGTATATTCTTAAAGAAATTTAACCCATTTTCATGATGAGAACTAAGTTTCTTTTGAGTGTTTAGATATTTAAGAGCTTCGTGATCAGAATAAAGTATAAATTCTCATGAAAGAAGATAATGTCGCCAATAATGTAAAGTTTGGATGATAGCATACAGCTCACGGTCATATGTGGAATATCGTTGACGAGCTTCATTTAATTTTTCACTAAAGAAAGTAATAGGATGACCTTCTTGTTTAAGAATACCTCCAATACCAACTCCAGAAGCATCACATGATACCTCAAATACTTTGTCAAAATTTGGCAATTGTAATATCAGTGGACTTGTTAAAAGTTCTTTAATTTTAGAGAATGCATGCCTTTGTCCAAACAAAGTCTCCTTTTTTAAGACATTGAGTTATCGGAGCCATAATAGTGCTAAATCCATGAATAAACCTTCGATAAAATATGGCTAACCCATGAAAACCACGTACTTCATGAATTGTGGTTGGGGTAGGCCACTCTTGAATAGCCCTAATTTTTTTTGGGATCGGAGAGATGACATCACAAGAAATAATGAATCTTAAGAAGATTGAAGATGTCATAAATGAGCATTTTTTTAAGTGAACATATAGTCTTTCTTCACGAAGCACTTCAAAGACTTGTCGTAAATGTTTCTCATGATCGCTCTTAGTTTGACTAAAAATTAAAATATCATCAAAGTATACAACTAAAATTTTCCAATGAATGGTATGATATGAGTCATCACTGCATAAATGTACTTGGAGCATTAGTCAATCCAAAAGGCATTACTAGCCATTCATACAAACCATCTTTTGTCTTTAATGCGGTTTTCCATTCATCACCTTCTCTCATACGAATTTGATGATATCTACTTCTAAGATCAATTTTAGAGAAAACTATTGATCCAACCATCATATCTAACATGTCATCAAGTCTAGGTATGGGAAACCTATACTTAACAGTGATTTTATTTATAGCATGATGACTATCACACATACAACTACCATCTTTCTTTGGGGTAAGAAGAGCATTATGGAGATAAACTTTCCCGATAAACCCTTTTGATAATAAATCATCAACTTGTTGTTTTAGCTCATGTTCATTTGGGTTCATACGATAATGTGGCAAATTTGGGAGTGATGATCCGTGAATTAGCTCATGTTGGATACTTCTTAATGGGGGAAGCTCACTAGGAAGTTCTTCAGGACAAATATCTTGATATTCCAACAAAAGTTCACATACTTTAGATGAGAATGATTTAACACAAGATTGAATTTCAAAGGTTAGGACAACTAATGCAAAAAATATTCCCATTAATCTCTTGTTGAAATTGACATTTATTAATAATATGTAGGATTTCTTTTCTATGGGTGGAGAAGAATTTTGGGGTTGAAGTGGAGTGACCTCTTTAGGCTTAGCTAGGTTTAAGATAATTATCTTACCTTGAAAATTAAAAGTATATGTATTAGATTGCCCATAATTGTGACATCCATATCAAAAAGCTAAGGTCCACCTAAAAGTATATGAGTAACATCCATCGGAAGAACATCACACCAAATTTTATCACTATATTCTCCTAATTGAATGGGTACAAGACAACATTGAGATATGAGATAGAGGTCTTATCTACCCAAGCAACCTTATAAGGTGAGTCTCGGGGTGAGCTTCATCCTAGCTAAAGCGGTAGCAATAACATTCATGCAAGCCACTATCAATGATTAACTTACACATCTTTTCACCACTCTTAAAATAAGTGTGGAAAATTGATGTGCCTCCAATCAATATTAGCTCTGGGTTGCTAACACACAACATTATATGAGACTCATCTAATGCTTCTTTTGCATCAACTGTAATTTGATTATCATTATTTTTATTTTGTTGATCCTCATTTTCATAATCTAAGTGTAAGTTTTAACGAGGACAAGTACTTGCATAGTGACCAATTTTACCACATGTAAAACAAGTAATGCTAGAAGTCTTAGAGCTAGATGTTCCCACTAAAGCTTTTCCTTTTGTTTCACTAGGTCCTTTAGGAACTACTAAAGTAGGAGGGTTAACATGCGATTGAGAGTTGTTTGTACATGAAGTTGTGAATCGCTTATAAGGTTGTGATCTAAGATATTGTTCAATTTGAGTTGCCACTCAAAATGCATCCTCAAGAGAATAAATTTCTCGAGTTATCATTTCATTATGAATATCAGTTATAACTAAATCTAGAGATTGTGTGGTGATCCTCTCTAACATCACAACGGGTCATCAATTCATCAAACCGTGTCATATACTCAACAATAATTAAAGATCCTTGTTTAAGCGTAGTCATTTCATCCATAAGTTGATCATGAAAATTTAATGGTACATATTTTTGCTTTAAAATTTCTTTCATCTCATCCCAAGAAGTAATAGGTGGTTGTCCTAATCGTTGATATTTTTGTGTGAGATTAACCCAATAAGTCTTAGCATGACTAGTTAGTTTCATGCGCAAAATGAACTTGTCTTTCTTACATGGGCATCCAATCAAAATATTGGTCCATGTCCACTAACCAATCTAAGAAAATTTTAGGATCAAGTCGACCATCAAAAAATAAGTGGATCAATTTTAACCCTACGAATAACATCATCATCGGTTCTCTAAGTGTACGCGGGCAACAAAATTAGATAATGGCTCTTAATAATGAGGATAATGCTCATAAGGAGTTCGATGAGCATAACCTTCATCTCGTCTTAATTGTCTTCCTATTCGATGAGGTGGGTGAGGAAGTACCTCATCAAACTCAGGATATTCATTAAAGTTGTTCCTAGGGCGATAACGTGGTCTAATAGGAGAATGTGGATGAGGTGGGAGAGGAAGAGGAATGGAATCAACATGATGACCTTCTCTCTCTTTAAGTTGGTGTTCTAGGATTGGGTTAGTTTCTGGTGAATGTGTTAAGCCTACCAACTTTTGTTCTAAGGCTTCAAATCTTTTTTTTATTAAAGGTTTGTTGGTACATAAGGGTAAGTTTTTCTATTTTTCTAGTAAAATTCATAGGAATCATGTTTTTCATCTAAAGATTGATCTTGATATCTAAGACCACTATGAGTTGACATGATGATATTTTTTTTTTTAAATATTAATATAAGAAAATACTTAATTAATAATTTTTTTTAAAAAAAATGTAATAAAATCAAAGACATGATTAAAAGTAAGTAAATGCTCTAATTAGATAAAAATTTTGTATGATTTTTTTTTAACAATGAATTACAAGATTACTCTAATGCAAAAATAAAACTCAATCAACAAGATGTTCCCAAAGAAACTTGTTCCATACCAATATGATGTAAGATCGGGTGCTTTTATGATATGTTGTTTATTACGATAATTCTTAAATCCTCACGAAGAGTAATGATAAATGTACACTACTATTGAGCACATTCACAATGTTATGAATTTTGTGAAGTTGAAAATTTTTTGATTAAAGTTATGTTAACCACACTAGATTTCTGAATCTTATAAGTGCAAAGAAATAACTCAAAAGTTATGAACGATCTAACCTATGATTTAAAATAACCAAAGCGAAAGTAGGAATAAGTTGAAGTCAACCTCTACAAACATCATTGTGGAGACCGCTTCCTTAGAAGTCCTTCTCTAAGGGTTGTGTGCTCACACTCAAGTAGTCCATCACTCAAGGAAAATGCACAAAATAGTAAAAGAAATTTAAGAGGGTATCTTTTATTCCAAATTCAAGTACCAAGCATTACAAGAGTCTCCCTATTTATAGGATTGAAGAGAGAGTTAAGAATACTCAAACCTCCAAACTCAAACCTAACACCATCATAACTACACCTACCACCTCTACCAAACTACCACCATTATCAAACCTACCACTCATTCCATACCTACCCAAAGTGTCATACCTACTACAATGACTCATGGGCCATGACATAAGAATAACCCAATACATATAAGCTCAAGACATATAAAAGCCCAATAATACATAACTTAAATGATGATAAAAGGCCCAATCATGGATTTAAGCTTTATGATGATGACGTCGATGATGGTGATGACGATGCCCTGCATCATACTATCTTTGAGCTGATTTAAGTCCCCTAGAGGCATTCACTCAATAGCCAGGTCGATTGTTGCACCAACCGATCACCTCAATGGTTCATGGTTTTGAAAGATGTGAGTCCCCACTTTTCTTAACTTGAACATTACAAACCAAAAGGCAATCCCTTTGGTTGGATAGTCCTAATATGTTGTTAGTAGACTACCCATTTAAATTGGTAAATCGAATGTACAAGGCCAACACGACCCTACTGCACCATCATAAACTAATGGGATCCATAAAAAATAATTAAAAATAAAATTATTCTTGACTATCTTTGAGCTGATTTAAGTCCCCCAGAGACATTCACTCAATAGTCAGCTCTAGGTTAGGTTTGATTTATTGCATAAGCAACCGATCACCCCAATGGTTCCTTATTTTGGGAGATGTGAGTCCCCGTGCTTTCTTCTTAACTTGGTCATTGTAAAATGAAAGGCAATCCCTTCGGTTGGATAGTCCTACTATATGGTTGGTAGATTACCCCTTTGGATTAGTAAATCTGAATGTGGGCCAAGGCCACCATGGCCCCTACTTAGTGCAGTCCATTACAAACCGACGTGATCCATAAAAAAATAACTAAAAAATGAAGTTAATCTTGACTATCTTTAAGCTGATTTAAGTCCCCCAGTGACATTCACTCAATAGCCAGCCTAAGATTAGTTTTTAATCCATTGCCTTGCCAATGGATCACCCTAGCAACTGATCCCTACTTTGGAGGATGTAAGTCTACTATGTTTTCTTCCTAGTACAGCTGCTGCACACCGAAAGGCAACCTTTTTGGTTAGATAATGCTACCATATGGTTGGTAGACTACCCCTTTGGATTGGTAAATCAAAATCAAAGCCAAATGACCATTTTACCCTTGGGTCAAAGGGTAACCTATGACCAATTCCACTTGGAATTTGGTCAAATTCTTTTCATGGCCACTTTGCATCCAGTGGACCATTTGGACAAAATTCACATGACCCTCATGGGTCAAAACAACAAAATTGATCCACTCAAAATTCTCCCAATCACCTCCCACACTCATTTTAATCCATGTGCACCTCACACTCCCATCCTCTTTGAACCACATGGAGCTCTAACAACCAAACCCCATTTCAAATTTGATCAAATGGCAAGAAGGCTCTTGACCATGATTCAAGTATGGAGATATACTCCCTCATTCCAATTCAATTCATCTCTGTCATTGATTGAGCTCAAGGATCAAAGCAAGCACCCATAAGCTTCCCAAGCATTCTACTCTCTTCTTAGTTTTGCCTGTAAAATAAGAGAGGTAGAAATTTCCAATCCATCCTTCACTTCACCAAACTCCATTGCCTTTACAAGCACCATGAGGAAGTCAGCTCACCCAAAGATTTTCCCAAGCATCAGAAGGAGGAGTTGATCTTGATTCCTTCTACGCTTTGGTCTTAGATCACTATGGTGAACCTTCCTTCAATAGGATTTTTCCATTTGGCTACCAATGGTTAGAAGCACCTGATACCTTATGAGGTATGCTTCAAATTGAGCTTAGGTTGAAAATTCTTTGGTCTTTTGTGAGGGAATTGTAATCCCATTGAGTTTACATTGATTTTCTCCTATGCTCCTTGATGGTGTGGGTTGAATCCTTTGACAGCTCAAGTGAGCTTATCAAGCCATGGAGGATGGATGGTTAATCTCCCCAGCAGAAGAATGAATCATGGGTGTCCCTGTGTGGTTGGATGTGGTCCTCATTTGTCCTAGATAGTTGATTTATTCCTCATTCTTTGATCAAACCATCGATCCTTGATCATGCAAATTCTCAAATCGATTTAACAATTTAAATAATGAATCTCATCATGCCAACAATCTCATCCAACATCATTAATGGGATTAGTTAATTAATTAAAATTTAATTTTCTCTTTCTTGAAATTCAAATTCATAATTGTAAAAAAAAATGAAAAAATGCAAACTCAACTTTATTTTAAAGATAATTAGGAAATCCAATAAAATTCATTGATTTTTTATGATTTCATAATTAGAGTTTAATTAAAATTAATAACTTTAATTACTCAAATTATTTTAATTAATTCCAAACTTTTCAAGCATATTGAGTATGACTTCTCTAAATTTCTTTTATTAATGAGTTAATTAAAAATCAATTAATGAATCCAAAATCAATCTCTTAATATAATTAAAGTAATTAAGCATGTGAAATGGTTTAATCACTTAAGTAAGATAATTAAACTTTATTTAATGAAATGAGGTTTATGGAATGGGTTTGGGGTATTTTCAAATATTCAAACCCTATTTCTTCCTTCAAACCTATAAGGACTAATCACTAATGACCTACTTATAGCAATTAAAATTTCAAAATCAATCAACTTAATCAACCTATTTGGGTGGATCCTTAGGTGTTCAAAATATGTTTAAGGAAATCATTTCCAACTTATGTGTGGGAATTTGAAAGTACTTAATTAAACCCTTTAGCAATTAATCAATAATTATGATCAATTACATTAGGCTTTCTTTCTTGGGTGCATTGCTAATTTAAATTCCATGTGGTTACATATCATATGTTGGCTCATAATTATTAGGTTAATTATGTTAAAGTGATAGTAAGTACTTAATGGACTTAATTCACACTTAACCTAAACAAAACATAAAATCAATTAATGGTTCTAAAAATTAAACTAAATCAATTCACATGGGGTAAATGGTTTGACCAACCAAACTCTTTTCATATTTCCTAAATCAAATCAAACTTAAAACACAAATAAAATTTTCTTAAGAAACTTTGATTCACTTTAAATGATCTTATTTCATAGGATTGTCTTTGAAAATTAATAAAGTGAATGAATTTACATTCTTACATCACTTTATTTCTTTCTAAGCATGCTAAATATTGTATGCCATATGAAATCATGCATTCATATCTTTTGAAAATTTAAAATAAATGAAATGTTTCCTTTATGTCAAATTACATGTTTTGGCTAAAGTAAGATTATGAATGGCTATTATCACTATTAAATCAAAAATTATTTTCAAAACTTATAAATCAAAGATTATAAATGAAGGTACTACTTATAAATACATTTGATTATAACATAAAATGTGTTTATGATTTTCATTTTCTTAACTGGTTTGTATATGATTTGTAAGTGTATAGTTCATTTCAAAATAATATAACACTTGCTTAAATCCATTCCTACACACTTCTATCTTATGACTTAAAAGCATCTTTTCATATAAATTAAATAACCAACAAATCAAAACAAAAAAAATATTTTGCATGATTCTTCATCCATTTGCTTTCTTTTGTATATGCACATGTATTTAAGAAGTGGAATATTTGGACATCCGGGGTTTGAGGCTTTAAGTATCCCTAAGGTCACCATATCCTTGGTGTAGAAAATAATGGCGATGTACTCACTTATGTCTTTCATACATGTAAATGTGTATTTTATTAATGGATAAAAGAATCCCTCTCTTTTCAACAATGAACATCATGAAACATCCAAAAAGCAACATCTCTTAGCATTCATCATTAAGGTGTGCTAAAGTTTACATTTGCATGTATATATATACTTAGGATCATTTCATATGCATGATACACATGTTGGAAAAATAAATGATTGTGTGTTTTGTGATAGTAATTCACCTTAATTAATCCTAAAATGCCTTTCTTATTGAATATGTTTATTTAGAGCAAATCTAAACTTAGGATTAATTAAACACATAATAAAACATTCTAGAAAATCACTAATGAATCTACCTTAGAAATTACTTTTGGGTGGGGAGGAATGAGTTCTCTTCTCTCTCTCTTTATGACACTTAGTAATTAAGTGTAGGTTCATTCAAACGAAATCAATTCATAAAATAAAATTAACAAATCAACTAAATCACTTAAATGAACCCTCTAAGTTGAATCCTTCACACTTGAAAACTTCAACCTTAAAGCTTGGAAGACATGCCACGCCTTATGACACACATTAGATAAGTCACCATTCTAGCTCTATGTTAGGGTGATGCATGGATTGATGCCTGATTTTATTTTATGATGAAATATTTTAGTCTAGATGTTAGGGTGTATGTACGTAGATTAGATGATAGGATGATTTTAGTCTAATCATTATCTTCTGCAGGGGATTGTGCTTAAGGGGTGCTATAATAAACATAATAAATGCTTTTGCTGTGTAGGTTACTTATACCCCTAAGCATAATCCAAAAGAATAGGTGGACTTAGTTTTATCTGGTGCTAAGTCCAATTTATTCTATACATTCTTGGGATTGTGTAGTTTGTTTAGCTAATCTCGTTTCTGAGTTTTAGTTAGATTTATTCTTATACATTTGGGATTGTGTGGTTTATTTTGCAATTAAGATTTGAAATGAATGTTATGGGGATTAGGATGAACATTGGTCATAAGGCTATGTCTTGTGAACCATGTGAAGCCTTAGAAACCACATCCCAACAACAGATAGAAAGAAAGCAAAAAGAAGAAAAAAAAAGAAATGATGAAATGAAGAAATGAAGAAATGAAGAATGAAGACTAACATGAAACCCTTTTGATTGTAATTAATTATTGCAATCTCGGTTGTATAATTACCTCACCAATTTTTTTTTTTAGGTTGTGATACCCCATAATGCCTCTTATTCTTTTTAGTTTTATAAATTATTTGATGTTTATTTAGCTTATGCACTAAGATATCATGTTTTCCTAGTTTCTTCTTTGCTTTGATGAATGGCACGGATGCAATTAGGCTCTTATGGAAAAATAAATTTTATCCAATTAATCAACTCAAAATAAAAATTAACAACTCATTACCTCACTAAAGCCTAGGTTATAAATGAAGATAAAAGATTTAACAACCCCTTAGCTGGATATTATATGTCTCACGTCATGTATAAAAAGTATCTAGCTTCACTTTTTTGCTTATGGAGGGCTTCCACATTTGCCAAGGAACTTGGCTTGACCTTAGCCATGGTGGAAAAATACCTCCTTGTTGATTTTGGCCCATAATTAATTTATCATGTATAGGCATATGAATCCATTCTATGTCAAATGAATGTCCAAAATGAAAATATATAACAAAAATTTGCATTAGATTTAAGTCATTACATGAAATCTAGTCTCAGGAGTGTGTTTAAGTACATAGTCTCTTTTAAATAAATAATAGCTTACATCTTGCAAAAGCATATGACTTGCTTACATGTATTTAAAATCAGGAGTTTTGATTATTGTGGTTATAAGTCCAATTGGTTTGTCTCTCTTATAGAGGTAAACCATATACATTTTACCTTAGATCTAGGCAGGCCTTAACCAAACTCCCTAGATTTAGGTTCAAGGTTCTACTTCCTTTACATAAATCTCATCTCTTAGGCATTTTCATGATCTTGTGTTATTGAAGTAAGCCCAGATTTCTAGTAAAACTATTCAACAAATAAATCACTTCAATTACAAAAATATAAAGCCCAACCATAAGATAGTTTAGGATGCTTACTAAACTTCCTAGTATCATAAGCATCCCCTACTATCTCCCTTTGGTTTTGATAATATTTCCATCCTCTTGATCAATCCCATTTGATATTCTAAAAATAAATCAATTTATTGATAGTCCTATCTTTGAAATCTTGGGAGACAATGGTCATTTACCTTGTAGTATAAGTGATCATTTAGGATGTAATTAACTATGCTTACCTATAATGAACTTAACAAGATTTAAAATATACCATAATTTACTGTAAATTAGAAGAATCTATACATCAAGACCCATAGTCCTTAGAGTCATCATTAGGTGATTAGGTTATTGGGATGGTGACTTATCTCTGATAGTAAATAATTACTCAATGTCTTTGTCATAATGAGAACATCATGGATCACATGATGTCCAAATAAGAAGTATTTATTTTTGACTTATTTTATTTTCTCAAGATAAATGAAGATAAGAATAATAAAAAATTTACCACATTTTTAGCATTCTTAGGAAGGTTCCTCTCTCCATCTTTGATAAATGATCATTATCTCCAAGTATGGATAGTGGATTTGTATTCTATATGAATCCAAGACTATCTTTCTTTTCCATTGCACTTAGTTTATTTTATCTTAGCTAAGTTAGCCATTCCTTTAGGTTTTAGGACCTCACTCCATGTGGGTCTTAAAACCCCTATTAAGTTTCCCAACATGTGAAAAAAACTTAAATAAAAGAAATAACTAAAGACTTCCTCTTTACCATTTCTTTGGTAAGATAAGGTTCATTCAAAAATAAAGAAATCCTCATAAAATAATAATTTCCAAAAAAATACTTTCAAAGTGCACATAATAAAATATTTCAACCTCATATAAAAATCTTCATGATTATTATATTTAGGTCATTTCAAAATCAAAATCAATAATATTTTAAAAAAGCACAAATGAACATCCTCATTCAATTTATTGAATGAAGATTTCATCAAAAAAAAAAAAATCATCTTTTCAAAATAAAATCAAAATCATATTTTTTAAAAACACAAATGAACATCCTTATTCAATTTATTAAATCAATATTTCATTTTCAAATAAAAATCAACAATCATCTTTTCAAAAATAAATTCAACAATCATCTTTTCAAAAAAAAATCAACAATCATATTTTCAAAATAAAATCCAAAATCATATTTTCCAAATGAACATCCTCATTCAATTTATTGAATGAATATTTCATTTTCAAAACAAAATAAAAAAATCATCTTTTCAAAATAAAATCAAAATCATATTTTCAAAACAAATGAACATCCCATTCAATTTATTGAATGAAGATTTCATTTTTAAAACAAAATCAACAATCATATTTTCAAAAGTAAAATCTAAAATTATATTTTCCAAAAGCATAAATGAACATCCTCATTTAATTTATTGAATGAAGATTTCATTTTCAAAAAAAACAATCATCTTCTCAAAAGTAAAATCAATAATCATATTTTCCAAAAGCACAAATGAACATCCTCATTCAATTTATTGAATGATTTCATTTTCAAAACAAAATCAACTATCATCTTTTCAAAAATAAAATCTAAAATCATATTTTCAAAAAGCACAAATGAACATCCTCATTCAATTTATTGAATGAAGATTTCATTTTCAAAACAAAATCAACAATCATCTTTTCAAAAAAAAAAACATATTTGAAATTGAACATCGTCTTTCAATATACCCAAATTTACTGAAAGAAGATTTCATTTCCAAATAAAATCAAATTGTCCCAAATCATTTCAACTTATCTCATATATGTTGAAGTTGAATTTGTTTCTTTCAAAAAAAAAAAAAAAAAAAAGATAAACCTCTCCATTAAATATATCCAAATATGTTGGATGGAGGCTTCATTTTCAAATAAAATTACACCATTTGAAATTCCACTCAACACATACATGTGTTAGAATTTCTTTCTTTTCAAAAATCAATAATAACACACAAAATAAAATTTCATCTTTGAAAAAAATAAAATAATTGACTCCCATTTGACATACCCAAATTTATCAAATTAGAGTTTTATTTTCAAAATAAATTTATTCCTTCATTTAGCATACCTAAATTTGCTAAGTGGATATCATCTTTTCAAAAATTAAAAAAAAATAAAAAAATGAAACATATTTGGATTCTTCATTCAACATACCCAAATTTGCTAATTGAAGATCCTCTTTTCAAAATTCAAAAAAAAAAAAAATCAAACAACATTTGGATCCTTCATTTAGCATACCTAAATTTGCTAAGTGAAGATCCTCTTCTCCAAAATCAAAAACAAATAAAAAAATCCCAAATCAAAGTACTTTTAGATTGTTCATTTAGCATACCCAAATTTGCTCAGTGAAGATCTTCTTTTCAAAAAAAAAAAAAAAAAATCAAACAACATTTGGATCCTTCATTTAGCATACCAAAATTTGCTAAATGAAGATCCTCTTTTCAAAAATTATAAAGCAAATAAATTTGTATTCTTCATTTAACATACCCAAATTTGCTAGTAAATATCCTCTTTTAAATAATCAAAAAATCAAATACATTTGGATTCTTCATTTAGAAAACCCAAATTTGCTAGTGAAGATCCACTTTCAAAGAATCAAAATCAAAACACATTTGGATTCTTCATTTAGCATACCCATTGCTAAGTGAAGATCCTCTTTTCAAAAAAAAAATCAATCAAAGCACATTTGGATTCTTTATTTAGCATACCCAAATTTGCTAAATGAAGATCCTCTTTTCAAAAATCAAAAAATCAAAATCGTCATTCTTCATTTAGCATACCTAAAGTTTCTAAGTGAAGATCCTCTTTTCAAAAATAAAAAATCAAACAACATTTGGATCCTTCATTTAGCATACCCAAATTTGCTAAGTGAAGATTCTCTTTTCAAAAAAATCTAAAATCAACAACATTTGGATCCTTTATTTAGCATACCCAAATTTGCTAAATGAAGATCCTCTTTCAAAATTAAAAATCAAAGAACATTTGGATCCTTCATTTAGCATACCTAAATTTTTCTAAGTGAAGATCGCTTTTCAAAATCAAAACATCAAAACATGAAACACATTTAGATTCTTCATTTAACATACCCAAATTTGCTAAGTGAAGATCCTCTTTAAAATCACAAAAATAAAACACACTTGGATCTTTCATTTAGCATACCCAACTTTCTAAGTGAAGATCCTCTTCAAAAAATTAAAATAAAAGAAAACTTTGGACTTTAGCATACATAAATTTCTAAGTAAAGGTTACAAACTCACTCACGATTCACAAATAAGAAAAAGAAAAAAATTATTTTCAAATAACTCATTTAGCATACCCAAATTTGCTAAAAGTAAATCTAAACAATCAATTGACCCTTTATTTTAACATACTCAATTTTATAAAATAAAATCCCCAAACACAAAAAATCAAAATCAAATATAAACCAATGGAAGCATCAATCTCTTCAAAATATTTGAACCCATTTTCAACATACATAAATGTTGAAAATGGATTCAAAATTCAAAAAATTTCTTCTTTCAAATTCAAAAAAATCTCTTCTAAATCAAAGAACCCCACTTAACATATTCAAATTATTGAGTGTGGGTTCAAATTCTAAAAAGAAATTAATGCAAAAATCAATTCGAGTTTATTTTTAAAAATTATAGAATTTCAACTCAGTTTCAATCAATTTTAATTTAGTTTAGTTCAGTTTTAAAATGGAAGCCTAGAAGTATATGTTTACTTTTCCTTTTAGGATGGATTTGGCCTTGGATCGAGCCAGCCTCCCACAGACTAACTTTGCCCATCTCATTCATTTTGGCTGAGGTTTTGAGGGGCTAGGATCACTTGTGAGGGGACCACCCTCATAATCATCAGCAGGAGTGTGATGACCAGGAAAAAGTTGATCATCCATGTTGAGATGCAGATTCAAAGTTTCCCTCACTAAAGAGAAGGCGTTCCATAGCTTCTTTTAGTGCTAGTGTAGTTAGTGGTTCCATTTTATCATAATACTTACCCACTTGTTGGCTTCTTCCAAGGATAAGGCTCCCATCTTGGATAGTCTCCACATGAGGTAGGGTCTAGTTCTATACTCCTCCTCCCTGACCCAACACCATGCCATAAGATCAAGCGAATCATGCACACATAGCTAAAGAGATGAGGCATTTCTTCTAGTAAAGGAGTTACCTAGATAGTCTCCTCTCATAGAGAACAAGTTTCACCCCTCTAGTTCTAATAGAGGAAGATATTAAGAGGAGAGCCATTACCAACATCATAGTCATGCCATTACCACCATTATAGAGCATAGATATGTAAACATCATTGTCCCTCATAGATCCTCCCAAAGTACCACTCCACAAAACTAGTGATCTTAGGAGCATTGATCCTCATCTAACCTCACTGATTATTAGGTTAGATGTCTCTGTTCATGATGATCCTATCACACTTGATCTTTTTGTACATTATTTAATTTTTCCATAATGATATATAAAATATGGTTGAGAAGAAAATATTCTAGATGCACTTTGACCTTAGGATTAGAAGGAAAATTTTGATCCCATGAAGATTCTATTGGAGGATTTAAAATCATGGTATACACCAGGGTTCCTTCCTTTATGATTAGCGAGTTTGAAAGGTGTTGTCAGCATGACATAGCTCATTAGTCCTCCTTCAACAAATAAAGCAAAGGATGAACAAATAGATAGGATGGGAAAGAGGATTAGTTTTGGCATGATCAATCCCTATCATTTTATTATAGAAATAAGTTAGCTGAGTTCATGTCTTGGATCTACAAGACTTCACCTTAGTAAGCAGATCCTCTATAAAGGTAGTGGGAGTTCCTCAAAAAGATATTAAACTCATGGTTGAGCAAGTGAGAGAAGCATTAAGCAGGAGGATCTATCAAAGGGTGACCCTCAGGAATTCAATGCATCCCATATCCTAGGGTTTTTGTCTTTCTTCTTTCAAGAGCTTAATGGCAAACCCATTACATAACATTATATCATTTATGCAATCTTTGGTGGCAGACGTGTTACTATTTTGTCTTTTGTATTGAGTAGGCATAGCCTTTGATTGGTATGTTAAACTCCCATAGTTAGGTGAAAACTTTCGAGATTGAGCAACTATTCATTAAGCGATTCTTTGGCTTCAAAGAAGGTAGCGATCTCATTATCACAGATCTGGTGAGTCCCTAGTTGATTATATTCTAGATAGGTAATTTGAGTGAAATGTGAATCCTGATTATAAACAAATGCATTGAAATTCACTAAAGAATATTTATGGCCCCTTCATGCTCAAAGGTTATACCATCAAGACATTTGAAGGCTGGATAACATACAAGGAGAAGCTAAAATTGCCTTTTGGATCAATTAACAAAGCCAAACCCAAAAGCTTGTGAGAAAAAGCCGTAGTAGTAGTGTTGACAACTAGACAAAGATCAGCCAGAGACCTCATGCCCCACTGTCACTTCACCTCCTCACCACCATGGTCATCTACACTTCACAGAACCTCCATGGCCTTAGCCTCCTCCTACCATATTCTTGATTGGTACACATACGTCAAAGCATCCACACTCTTTTGGATAAACTAAACAAACATTCATTTGAGGAGGTAATTGAGAATCTTTAAGAACCTTTTAAAGAAATTTGAATTTTAGCTAGCCTAGAGGCTAGAGAAGTGGACAAGGGCAATGATCTAACTTTTTCCCTACTGCATCTGCCATGTTTTAGAGGATTGCTTTACATTCAAGGACAGCTTGAGTATATAGATAGGTGCCATCTATCCCAAAGAATACCTTATGAAACAACCATCCATTCATAGAAAGGGATACATGATCCTCTCAAACCAGAAGGTTGGGATAACTTCTTATGAACCTAAAAGATTGTGCCAAAAATCATGAAGCTTTCCTTACATGTGCTTGAGGCTCAATCTCAACATCAGGAAGGTTCATTAAGACAACTTTGGGAAAGTGGGAGCTCGGAATAGAGAGCCCACACTTGCAGATAGCCAAGTAGCTCAAAACAGCCCAATCTCATTCCTTCACTACTTATGTCGTGAGAGACTTATGCCTTCTTCTAGTAGACATCTTGTGATGAGAGCATCAAATCCCTCACCCTCTTACTTTACTAGATTTCTACTGTACCTCCTTCTAAAACCAAATGAGAAATAAAGCTAGTTTGAATTACATCATTGTCACTTAATGGGTTGTCTAATTACACTCTTATCAAAAACTCTCCAAGTCTAAATAATAATTATAACAACTCATCTCTCTTTTAATTTAGAGTTGGACTTTCCTTCTCTAATATTATGGGTTCACCTCTTAAGATAGACTTAGATCATCCATTTCAAGGGTCATATAGAAAATGTAGGTAACTTTCAGGTAGAATCTTCCTAACCTAGAATCAAGAAGTTAACCTCAGTGTTAAGGTTACCTCCAGGGAGATCTCAAAATAAGGAAACAAGTCATTGGTTTGATGATTAAGAAGCCCCTCAGGAGGATGCTCCATCCATGGATATGCTTATGGAGGATCAGCTGAGTTGATTACAATGTTCTGGCTCGAAAGCTACCCAGTTAAGCATATGATGCCCTTTTCTTATCCAAAGAGATGAGAATCATTAATAAAGGTTCTTCTTGATCAGAGATATGCTTAGCTCAACCCTTGTTGGAGAGGAGGAACATTATTCCGGAGAAGCCAAGGAGTCACTTTCAGATGAAGACCTTCTTCAGGGACATGGAGCTCAAATCCCTACATTACAGTGGATATGTTAAAACTTTCATTCTTGTTAATCAGTGCATGGGTGAACATTATGAGTCTAGACCCTTCTTGAGATTGACATCTACACTTTGAGGAGGTGGATGATGTTGAGAGGATTCAATGAACAAGGTAAGAGGGCTTTAGGTTCCATCTTTGTACCTTTGGAAATAGGGTGGTGTTGGCCTCATCTTTGGATGGGATTAATTTAGCAATTAGGAGATCTTAATCTCAAATAGGATTTTTATAATTCAATGCTTGAGCCACTATGCTTGGTGACCTAGAATCCACTTTGGATTGGATCCCATTTATTTGGTAGGATCAACTCAAGCATCCAATATGAATCAATTCAAATAAACCAACCTAAAATTTTAATTTGGATTAATTCAAATCAAATCTAGTTAATTCAAATTGATATTTAATTGAAACAAAATTCAAAATAAATTAATCAAATCAACAATCAATAATCATCAATCCAAGATGATTAAAAGTTAAAAATTAAATTTTAAAATACCCTTGAATTGATTTTGAATTGGATCAAGCTAAATTGATGCACTTGAGTTGAACTCAAACTCAACCCAAATCAAATGTACTCAACATAAACTCAAAATGGGTGGCATACATTAGTCAGGGATGTGATGATGCCATAATCCATTAAAATCAAAGGAAGAAGAAAATGCAAACTCCTTTCTTCCCTCATCCCACAACACCTCTTCTTTATATCAGCCAAATTCCACCTCTTGAGAAGGGGCTACAAGTGAAGGCAAGCAATTAGCAATTAAAAAAATTCAAAGGCTTGCCATCACTCACAACCAAGGAAGAGAGGAAAGAAGGAAAAGAGAATAAAGAGGAGAGAAGAGAGAAGCTCCCACCTCAGGTGAACATTCCAATATATTCACAAGACCAAGGGAGTTGGTAACACACCTTGCGGCCTTATTGCCAGGTGAGTTCACCTGAATTCTTCCATGGAGCTCTCACCAATAATGGAAAGTGGGAGGGAGGCATATTCCTTCCCCATTTTCATTCTAAAGCTTCACCAAGGCTAGGGAAGAAGATCCCACCATGACGACCCCTCTGGCAAAGCCAAAATGGCGAAAGTCCCTCCAATGGTGAAATCCATGATGGGAGTTTCACCCCAAATTAGCTACCAACACATTCTAGAGCTTGTGAAGATCCAAAACAAAATCCTACCCTACCTCCTCACCATCGTGAAAATGACCAACATCGCCTCAAATCAGCGTGCATTGGTCTAAGGAGCAATCCACAGGGAGAAGCCACCAAACTTGTGCACATGTTCATTGGGTCAAGGGAAGCTAATGAGATCTATCTCATCATCATCAAAATTGGTATGCACTTTCTCCCTCCCTCTAGGCCATCAATTTTGGAGCTTTATGAAAGAAATTAATTTCCTAATTGGATCTATCCGTATAGATGGGTTCTAAATTAGTCCCATTATCATTTTGGGATCAAAATCAAGGTTTGATTCACTCCGAGATTAGCCAAAATCATGGACGATGTCCTTTCTTCACTGAGCTTGAATTTAATCCTTCGGATCTTAAGAGAAAGCTCCAATCTAGGTGAACCCTTTAATTAATCCCCTTAGAAACCATGGAATCGATTTGGACCATCTTTGATCTACGGATCATCATTAAATAGCGTGGGACATGGCTCCACATGGGTTTCCGCGTGGACCACTAACACGCAGACCGTGCCACGCTCGCCGCCTGGACCCTCACATAAAACCGTTGGTTAACGATTTTAAAATAATTAAAAAGTACATAAAATTTATAAAATTCATAAAGAAATAAATACAAATTAGAAAATTTTAAATAAAGGCTCTATGGATTCGTCTTGATGAAAGGAATCCATGGAAATTAAAATCCCTAATTTGTATAGGGTTTTTTCCTTTAGGTTTAATTGAAAAATATTAAACCTTAATTACTCTCAAATTAATAATCCAATTAACTTGAAACTTTGGAAAAATAAAATTAAGCATGAAACACACCTTAAGTGAATTTGTCAGGATTTAATTAAGTTGGTTTAATGGAAATTGTAATTTCACATTCTTAATTAATACATTAATTAAATTAATTAATCTTTAATGAAATAATTAGAGAATTATAATCAAACAACCTTAAATCACCCTAATGAATTTCAATGAACATTAAAACATCACTTAAACTCAATTAAACCTAATAATCCTTAAATTGATCTAATTGGCAATTATATGAATTAAATAATTTATTTAAATAACTTGAATTAATTAAATCATAGTAAATCAACCGGTTAGCCAAATTATAAAAAAAAACCCTCATTTGAAAGGTATTTCAATGAGGAATTTATGAAAAATAAAACCCATAATCTCATTAAATTATGCCTAATTTAGATTTTAATGAAATAATTAAAACCCTAATTAGCCTTTAATTACAAATCTAATCAACATAAAACTTTAGAAACATAAAATTTGCATGTAACCCCACTTGCCATAATTATCTCAAACCCAATTGATATATAGATTTGGAATTCTTGATTTTCCAAATTTCTAGGTCAATGTGAATACTTAAGAAGAATCATTAATCAATTGAATCATCAAATAAATTGAACTAATCTGAAATAAGCATAAAAAATACTCAGGATAATTCATCAAAACTTCCTAAGTAAAAAAATTTAATCAAACTTAAAGAATAGTGAAATTAAAACCTTAAGTTAATCAAATATCAAATTTTAAGAAAATCAATAATGAAATTCAACCATAATTTAATAACTTAAGTTAAATTGAATGAAATCAAATTTTAATCTAAACTCTTTAAATTAAACCAAATCAATTGAAACCAACATAACTTAATCCAAATCTCAAATCTAAATGTCTTAAACAAATGAAATAATTCAAATCAAAATTGAAAAGAAAAGAAACATAAAACCAATCCAAACATAAATAACATCAAAAGAATTAATTAAGATACTTAAGGATCTTAGTTAGACTTTGAAAACTTGATTAGAATTAGGATGTTGAATGGAAAGAGCTCCATCCAAAAATGGAATCATTCCATTCTTCATTCTTGAAAACCTATACAACTTTACCAAAATAAAATGGAATAAAAATGAAGTTAAATTATTAAGTCTTTTGAATTGAAACCACCCAAAGGTAAAAATTAAACAAAATTCAAACTCTAAATTGAAACTTGAACTTAAAGGAGCCAAGCAAAGCCTTGTCACACAAACCCCTCTTTTGCACACACTAGATCATTTAGGTCACAGACTCTAGATCTAGGTTAGATCATTCTGTAATTTTCATTAATGTTCTGTGCTGTGCTTCACATGTGTGTGTGGTGTATTACTTTAGACTGGATGTCTAGGCTTGTTTGCTTATTAGACTGGATGTTAAGGCATTCTTTTTAGATTTAACACTATTTTCTATAAGGGGTGTTAAAGGTATTGTAAGAAATAAAAATTATAAAATTATTATTTGCTTACAAGTGTTGAAAATCCCTTAACATAGTCCATAAGACAGGTGGGCTTGGAAAGTAACTAATGTTAAGCCCGTATGTTTATGAAATATAAATTACTTTATGTGTTCTGTGTATTTCCTAACATATGTTTTGTAGGGCTTAGGATTTCTTTTGAATTTTAAATGTAAATTTGAGCTTAGAATTAGGATAGGATCTATGGGGTCTAGGATTAGTAGGAGCTGACCTAACTAGGAGATGGTGCGGTGATCCCCTGTGGAGCCCGATGGATGTCCCTGAAGAAGGAGACTTTCCTAGAAAGAAGACCCATAGATCTAAACTTGTAGTTCTAGGCTGGGTTGTATGAGGTCAGAACTCGACTACTCATTTTTCTTTCTTCCTGGGTGGCGTTACCCTCCACATTGGCCTATTTTTTTAATTTAATCTTGATTTATTTTGGGTGTGCAATAAACAACATGCTTTTCCTAGGTTTCTTTAAATGTATGTTTATCTGTGATCAATTCCTAAATCATAGGATAAAGTAAATTTTATACCCAACTAAATCAATCAAAATACAAAAAATTAAATACAACTTAGAATCTCATGTAAAATCCTAGGCATTAAATCAAGATTATAAAATATTTAGCAACCCATTAACTGGATGCTTTAATATCATGCATAAATCATCTTATTTCACTCTTGATAATAGAGGACTTCTAGCTTTGTTAGAGAAATTAGGCTTAACCTTTGAGAGCCTATGATGGAAGAACACCTCTTTCTTTTTTTTATTTGGCCCATAACCATTTCTAATTGCATGGAATTAGGCATAAAATTGCATACCTATGGCCTAAAATGAATCTTGAGTCAAAATCATAAAATCTAAAAAATATGCATTAGTTAGATGCATCTTCATACCTACATGATCTTAAGGATTATGGAGTGAATCTAGGTTCATATATTTCTTTTCTAAAATGCACTGACCATCTTGCATTAATGTGACTTGACTTCATGAATTTAAAATGCTTAGGTGTTAGTAGCTTTCTAGTAGGTTGTAAGTCCAAAAGAGTCAGGGATAAGGTAGTTCCCTTAAGTGAGGAGAATGGCCAATGATTCCCAAGAATAGAACTAGGTTGAGCATTTGACATGTTTCAGAAGTGCCTGTAGACTAGGTTTAGAAGCATCCTTTTAGGAATAAGTCTTCAACTCTTGGCATTTCTGTATTCTTATACCGCTAGAATCTAAGCCCTAGATTTCTAAAAAATGACATCTCAAAATCTAAAATTAAATCCCAAATTTGAAGCCCAATCATGGGATAGTTGCAATGTCTCTGGGTATCCCATATACATTTTCTACTTTTTCCCATTTGACTCTTAAAAATATCTCTCTCCAATTGAATTTACCAAAAATCAATCCTTTGAAAGCTACCTTAGTAGTCTTTAAAAATAACCACTTATTTATTTAATCGAGAGTATTCTTTGGAAGAGACTCTTCTTAAGATGTAATTAACTATAAAGGCTTGCCTTTATGAAACCATGATCCCGTGATAAAATAAATCCTATTCTACTTTTCTATATAGTTTAGGGGAAAATACTCTAGTACACTAAAGACCCATTAGCCTTAGGAGTCTTTTATTAAAATGATTGAATCCATTACAGGAGAGAATATTTATATGTCAAGATAATAAATTTATTCCTTAATATTGTATTTGGTCATCTAAATAAAATATTCCTAAACTCTATGTGGTGTCATTTCTTTTCTCTATTTGAGAGAAAATACCAACAACTAGAAGACTAAAGCCAAGTTCTATATCATTGATTTGAATACTTCATTCACTACTTTGCTCAATAGGTCTTGGGTACATCAGAACAAGATGATTCCATCCTCCCTTCATCAGTGCATCAAGTTCAAAAGAGATGGAATTGAATGTTGTGTCAAAGGAGATGAGAAGCCATTTTTAGTTAGAGAGGTTGAGATATATGAGGATGCGACCTACTATCTTCCTCAAAACACATTTTCTCTTGAATGTCAAAATGGAAATGCAAAAGAAAAAAAGAAAAAAAAAAAAGAAAAGAAAGAAAAGAAAAGAAAAGAAAATGAGAACAAGTGAAAGAAAAGGATACCAAGGAAGACATGCGGTGTCACATTCCACTGACTCATTCCACCATATGAACATATGGGTAGAATGATTCGACCTCCACCGTAGAGGTAGATAGATAGTTCTAGAGGTGGAAGACCCCGGTTGGCGTGTAATGGGGTTATGTTCTTATTCACAAGAGTACCCTTACTATTCATATAGACTTGGAATCCAACTCAAAGGATGAGTCTAATGTGATTAGCATACCATCCAACCCCTCTCAACAGGTTTCATTGGAGGTGACACTCAAGCCGTGCAATGATGAAGACTAGGCCTCCAAGTAAAGCATGAATGTATTCGAATCAAGTTTATGTGAAACTATCAGGCAGTAGTTAGGAATCTTAGCTCTAACCTTACATTCCTCTCAAAAAGTTGAAGGTTTAGTAGTTAAGGAAGCCCCTCTGTCTTCCATGAATGTCAAGCTGAAGAGATTCCTATTGGGATCATCATCCTCAAGTCCATAAACTAATGTAGGACTTAAGGATAATTCATATAAAGAATTAATAGAATTACCTTTTGATTGGTCCCTGCTTCATTTTAATCTTGCAAAGAAGGGTTTGATTCCTTATAAATGGAAAGCTTGGTGTACTTTGGCTATGGAAAATTAGAGGTAGAGATGCACAATCAAGATCGACTAGAATTTGATATAGCAGGTCCAATCGATAACGATGTTTCTTTGCTTGGTTGTCACCAATCATCGAGTCGATAAGTTCTTCAACCACACTAACTCTTATGAGGAAGTATATTTAGAAACTTCAGATGATTCAGATGATCTCCAAATCAAAGATGCACCTCTAGAATTTGAAGATGAGATCCATTAAATAATTGACAAGCTTAAAGAAATCAACCTCAGGATAGAAGAAAATCCATGCCTGACATACATCAGTTCGTTGCTGAATGAAGAAGAAACTAATGACTTAGTTAGGCTATTAGTTGAGTTTAAGGACTACTTTGCATAGAGTTATGAAGAGATGCCCAGATTATCTCCTTATGTAGCAGTTCAAAAACTAGCAATAGACCCTAATGCTAACCCTATCAAGCAAACTCCTAGACACATATAATTAGAAATTGAACAACAAGTCATTTCTGAAGTCAAGAAACTGATCGATGTTGGTTTGATCTGGGAAGAAAAATATCCTATCTAGTTATCCAGTGTCATCCCAGTTAAGAGGAAGAATAGCCAAATTCGCATATACATCGATTTCAGGGACTTAAACAAAGTATGCATTAAGGATGAGTTTCCTTTTCCTATACCAGAATTAATGGTGGACATCACCTCATCTCATGCAGTATTCTCCTTCATGGATGGGCCATCTCTCTACAACCAAATCAAGATGGCCTCTGAGAATGAAAGAAACACTACTTTTTGAACCCCGATTGAAATCTATTGTTATAAGGTCATGCCTTTTGGCCTTAAAAATACTAGTGCAACATACCAATGGGCCATGACATAGATCTTCAATGAACTCATTCATCACCGGGTTGAGTGCTATGTTGATGATCTATTAGTCAAAAGCAAAGAAAAGGAAGACCATCTATTTGACTTGAGAGTAGTTTTTGAATGGTTAAGGTAATATAACCTCAAAATGAATCTCCTCTAGTGTGCATTCAGAGTAGCTTCAAGGAATTTCCTTGGGTTTGTTGTCTAACACTGGGAAATAGAGATAGATCCAAAAAAGATCAAAGCTATCTTAGAAATGCCACCAACCAAAAGTTTAACTCAACCTAAATCTTTCCAAGCATAGTTGGCGTATCTAAGATGCTTTATCTCCAACCTATCGAGAAGATGCAAGCCATTTTTAGTACTTATCAAAAAGGATGCCAAGTTTAAGCGGGATGACAAGTGCATGCGTGCCTTTGAAAATATCAAGCAGTATTTAGTGAAGCCAGTAGTTCTAGCAACCCCTATCCTGGGCAGACCACTCATCCTCTACACTGCTACATTGGGTGACTCCCTCGGACTTTGTTGGACAATGACAAAGGGAAGGAGAGTGCTCTCTACTACCTCAACCATCATCGATCCCTGGCAAACCACGAGAAACATTGTCTAGCATTAATCTTTGCATCCTAAAATCTATGACACTATATGCTTTCTCATAAGGTGAACTTAATTTCAAGAACAAATCCAATCCAGTATCTCATGACATGGCCAACGCTATCTGGATGTTTGGCACGTAGGTCCTTGATTCTCTCATAGTTTGATATCACATTTGTACCCCTTTGTGCAATGAAAGATCTAGCACTAGCAGATTTCTTAGCAGCACACTCACTTCCTGCTGACTCTCCGCTTAGTGACGATCTCCCTGATGAACAAATCATGAACTTAGGGGAGGTTGATAATCGCCATTGGGAGATGTATTTTGATGATGTGTCTTTCTTTCAAAAAGAAGAAGAACCATAATCTACTCTTTAAGAAAAGGTAGGGATAAGAATAGTTCTCTTAACTCTAAACCACGATGTGATGAGATTTTCATACTGTCTCTCCAATCCCTACACCAATGACGAAGCTAAGTATGAGGCTTTGATTATCGGTCTTGAGTTAGCCATTACAGTGTGTGTCAAGAGCATCAATATATATAGGGATTCTCTGGTCATCAACCAGATTGTCGAGTCCTATAAGGTTCTCAAACCTAAGCTTCATCATTACCATGAGTACACCATGAAGATGTTGGCCCAAATCTCTGAGGTCACCATCTATAAGGCCCCTCGAGGAGAAAATGCAGTGGCAGATGCTTCGGCCAAATTTGCCAAAGAATTGACATGTCTATGGAAGATGAGTTCATTCTAATAAACATCCAAAATAAACAAGTCATATCTTTTTCGATCTGAACTCAGAGACTTTCTCTTGAAGGAGAGGTTGCGTTACAATAAAGACAAGGAGCTAGATTAGAGGCAACCATTCATAGATTACTTGAACAATGACAAACTACCTCAAGAGAAAGACCAAAGACAACATGATCTTTCAATCAAATGTCGAGAGAGCTCTCTATGCTCTGTGGATGACACCTTGTACCGATCTTTCGATCAAATATGGTTACATTATTTAGATAAACATGAAGGTAAGATCATGGCGGGTACATTCAAGTCTATGCAGAGCACATTAATCTGGTTTGAAGATGAAAGCAAAGATCAAGAGACTAGGATACTACTAGCCTTCGATGATTACATACTACATGAACGTGGCTAGGAGATGCCACCAATGCCAGGTACATGGTGTGGTCCTACATCAAGCACCTAAGATTCTACATCCTACATTGGTCTCATGGCCATTTGAGTGTTGGGGTACCGACATAGTGGGTCTTATCGATCCTCCTTCTTCCAAGGGTCATCTATTCATCTTAGCTACCATCGACTACTTTTCCAAATGGGTGAAAGCAATCCCACTTAGAGGTCACCGCATCTATGGTTTCAAGAACCATATATTATATATAGGTTCGGGGGTGCATCAATGAATTATATCTGATAATGCTACTGCATTCAAGAGCACTAAGATCAACAACTTTGCCAGGAGACATAATATAGATTAGAGATACTCCACCATCTACTATCCCAGTGCAATCGGCCTAGCAGAAGCATTCAACAAAATTGTCATCCAGATACTAAAGAAGACACTCGATGATAACAAATGCCAGTGGCATGAGCAGTTGGTTGAAGCTTTGTGGGCCTACCGCACCACATACATAACTCCAACTCAATCTATCCCATTCTCCTTAGTGTACGGGTCCGAAGCCATTCTTCCCTTCGAAGTTCATCTCCCATCACTAAGGACAATAGCAAGATTACTAGAGTAGAATGCAAAGTTGAGGTTAGAAGAGATCAAAGGTTTGGAGGCTGCCCTCAAAATTTGTAGGCCAAAATGATTCAAGCTCACAAGCTGGTCCACCCTAAAACTTTTCAAGTAGGAGAGCTTGTCCTAATTTTAAGGAGGCCAATTGTTTCCCATCAAAAGATGGCAGACAAGTTTGAACCGACTTGGGAAGACCCTTTTGTCATAGAAAAGGCCTACCAAGGAGGATCCTATCACCTTATTGATTGTAAAGGGGAACACCCAATGCATCTAATTAATGGGCTCTATTTGAAAAAAATATTACCCATAAAATATGTTTAAAAATAATTATCATAAAAAAGAACAAAAATTTTATTCCAATTCATCAAAATCTTCTCTTCTTTCGAAGCGTTGTTTGCTTATCTTGCGAATCTGCCATGAAGTGTTTAGAATAGGTGTAAGATAACCCAAGAGACATCTTATCCCTCTTTCACAATATGAACACAATCAAACATAATTTCCAACGCTATTAGAATAGCTGTGAGAGAACCCAAGAGCCATCCTATTTTGACTAGCACAGCTAAGTTAGGTGTGAGAGAACCCAAGCGGCATCCTTTCTTAGTGGGATCAGACCTACCATTCGTGGCACCATTTCATCAATTCCCCAAGGTGTTTTAGGATAGGGTGAGAGAACATGAGATGCATCATATTTCTTTAACACAAAATAAAATCATTTATCTCGTATTTTGATGTCCCCATGGCTCATAGTTGCACCTAGTTGAGGTACTTTACCTATAGTATGTCACCCCAGTGATCACTTGTCTAACAAATGTGAGTCTCCACACTTTCTTCTTGACTTGACCATTGCAAACCAATGAGCGCCTTGCTACTTTGGTAGACTTCATTGCCCAGCTAGTAAGCTACTTTATGTTGATTTTATTTAAGAAGATGTGAGTCCTCATGGTTTCTTCTTGAACTAATCATCATGCACCCAGGTGAGTATATTTGAGGTTTAGATAAGTTCCCGAGGCTCCTTTCCTCTTGACTACTCTTGAGTTAATATAAGTCTCCTAGTGTCATTCACTCCAATAAATAGGTGGATAGCACTGAGAAGATTATCTCAATCAATTACATTATAAGAGGTTGTGAGTCCCATGCTTTCTTCCTAGGCATTATTGGTGGGCACTTTAGGTTAGTTGATGTTGCTATCGACGTGACTCAGTGGATACACCACTCTCCTTGAGTTGGCATCAATAGATATTATCTTCTCCGTGGTTTTGGATAAAGCCCTTGTAGCCCTCTCCCTATGGAAACTCTACATGGATCATGTCCTTTGCGTCCCCATTTAGACACTACTCGGGTTACTCTTGGATTAGACAGCCCCCCTTTCCTAGTAGTCACCCCTGTGGTTGGAGAATTTATTCAACGAATGCACAGATTCTCCCTTAGTTCAGTAAATCTAAGATAGGTCTAGGCTGATATAAGCTCCTTCTCAGTATGATCCCTCTCAAACCAATAGGGTACATATAAACAAATAAAAAAAACAAAACAAACAAACAAATCCATTCACTTATGGATTAGAATTGCCCCAGTGACCCCTTTCCCAAGCAGACATCCTATATATAGGCAGTGTTAGCAAAACTCCCTATATTACTGTATGCTTGAGTTGAGATAAGTCCCCAGTTGACATGGTTCAATCTATTTTACCACAAATAGGTTACACCAATCATTTCACTTTGGAAGATATAAGTCTACTACGCATTCTTTCTAGCATGACTGTCACAAACCGGCACAGGTCGTTGACAAGTTACCATGCTAATGTATCACCCAGTGGTCTTTCATTCAGAAATAGGTGAGTCCCCAAGCTTTCTATTAACCATTGCAAATAGAAAGACACCCCTTTGGTTGGATAGTTCTCTCTTCGACTGGGAAGCTACTCCCTTTAGATTGGTAAATCTAAAAGACCAACACCCCTACTCGGTCCATTGCAAACTAATGGGATCCATCAAAAAATTTAAAAAATAAAATTAATCTTGACTATGTTTAAGAAAATTTATGCCCCATATTCACTCAATAATCAAAGTCGAGTTCAATTTGTTGCACAAACAGCAATCGACTAATGGTTCCTTATTTAAGATGTGAGTTCTCTTTCTTCTTAATTGACTTGTGCAAACCAAAAGGAAATCCCTTTGGTTGGATAGTCCTACTATATGGTTGGTAGACTACCCCTTTGAATTTCTAAATCTGAATGTAGACCAAGGCCAACATGGCCCCTACTCAGTGCAGTCCATCACAAACCGATGGGATCCATCAAAAATAATTAAAAATAAAATTAATCTTGACTATCTTTGAGCAGAAACTTAATGAATCTCGTCACACCACGTGAAAAGCACACACCACGTCAATGATCCACATGGCGTTGATGGGATTAGTTAATTAATTAAGGCTATTTAATTATCCCTTAATCACTAAAACTTCCTAAACTCATAAATAAATATAAAAAAATCAAAAAATGCAAACTCAACTTCATTTTAAAGATAATTGAGGGAATCTAATAAAATTGCTTCAAATTGATTTTTTAAATAGTAGATTTTGAAAACTTAACCTAATTACTTCTTAACTATTTCATTAATTAATTCCAAACTTCTCAAGCATGTTGAGTGGGATGACTTACGCCACCCTTAAATTTATTGGAAATTATTGAGTTAATTAAGAAAATCATAATGAATCTCTAATCACCCTCTTAATGTAATTAAGAGTAATTAAGCATGTGAATAGTAGTTTAATCACTTAATTAAGATAATTAAATATTATTTAAGTGAAGAGGAGATTTATGGAATGGGTTTGGGGTATTTTCTCTAAGTTATTCCCTAAACCCCCTTTCTTCTTTAATCTAAACCTAGTAAGGACTAATCACTAATGACCTACTTAATTAGCTTAATCAAAATTTCAAAATCAATCTAAACTTAATCAACCTCTTTCGGGTAGATCCTTAGGTGTTCAAAAGCCTAAGGTAAATTTAAAGAAATCATTTCCAACTCACATGTGTGGGAAGGTTATGAAAGTACTAAATTAAACCCTTTAGCTTAATTAATAATTGTAGAGTCAATTACATTAGGCCCCTTTGTTTCTTAGATGCATTCGATTTAAATTCCATGTGATTGCATATCATATGTTAGCTCATAATTGTTAGGTTAATTATATTCAAGTGGTGTAGGTAAGGGATAATTAATGGACTTAATTCATACCTTAACCTAAACAAAATATAAATTAACTTAATGGTTCTAAAAATTAAAGTAAATCAGTTCACAAAATGGGAGAAATAGGACCAGTAAATTCTTTCACATTTTCTAAATCAAATCAAACTTAAAACAAAAATAAAAATTTCTTAAGAAACTTTAATTCACATTAAATGATCTTATTTCATAGGATTGTCTTTAAGAATTAATTAGAGTGAATGAAGTTACATGCTTACATCACTTAATTTCTTTCCAAGCATGGTAAATGGTGTATGCCATATGAATTCATGCATTCATATCTTTTGAAAAATCAAAATAAATGAAATGTTTCCTTTATGTCAAATTGCATATTTTGGCTAAAGTAAGAATATGGATAGCTATTATCACTATTAAATCAAAAATTATTTTCAAAACTTATAAATCAAAGATTATAAATGAAAGTATGTTACATATAAATACTTATAAGCCTGCATGTGATTATAACATAAAATGTGTTGGTTTGTATAGGATTTGCAAAGTGTATAGTTCATTTGAAAAGAACATAGCACTTGCTTAAATCAATTCCTATACACTTCTATGCTATGAATTAAGAAGGATCTTTATATTGCACATATAAATTAAATAACCAACAAATCAAATAAACAAAATCTTTTACATGATTCTTCATCCATTTGCTTTCTTTTTTGTACATGCACATGTATTTAAGAAAAGTGGTATATTAGTTTGGACATCCTGAGATTGTGAGGCTTTAAGTAGCCCTAAGAAGGTCTTGTACCTTATACCATTGGTGTAGAAAATAATGACGCTGTACTCACTTGTGTCTTTCATACATGTAAATGTGCATTTAATTAATGGATAAAAGAATCCCTCTCTTTTCTACTTAACAAAATCATGCATCATGAAACATCCAAATTTTCTTGAGCAACATCTCTTAGCATTCATCATTAAGGTGTGCTAAAGTTTGCATTTACATGCATAGGTATGCTTAGGATCATTTCATATGCATGATACACATGTTAGAAAGAAATAAATGGTTGTATTTTGTGATAGTAATTCACCTTAATTAATCCTAAAATGCCTTTCTTGTTGAATAGGTTTATTTAGAGCAAATCTAAACTTAGGATTAATTAAAACACATAATAAAATATTCACTAAAGAAAAATCACTAATGAATCTATCTTAGAAATTACTTAAGGTAGAGGAGAGAAGTTCTCTTCTATTTTCTTGTCTTTATAACACTTAGTAATTAAGTGTAAGTTCATTCAAACCAAATCAAATCATAAAATAAAATTAATAAATCAACTAAAATCTT
>CM038229.1:89554993-89668733 GCA_021442155.1 Cymbidium sinense | reverse complement strand
AAAAAAAAAATTGCAACCCCTTTTCCTCTCTGCCGAATGAAAGCCTCCCAATCCTCCCTCTTTCGTTCTCGAGCACAACAGATACTTGAGATTGCCTTTCTCCCTTGCGATCGAACCAGACTCTTTATCTGTCTCCTCCTTCAAGCCAAAGGCAATACTCTCTCCTCCCTCCTATGTTTTGCACCGGTGCCATCCGCTAGCCACCGCGGGATTGAAATCCATCCTCATCCTTGCTTCAAAGAAAGAGCTCTCCATCCCATCCATTTCATATGTTCGTTACTGCTACAAGCCGAACCAACCCCATGCCCCTGTCCGTCACGATTACAAGCCGAATGCGGATCTCCTCTTCTTCTTCCTGTTTTTTGAATCCAACCAGGATCCTCGCATTCCTGTCTCACCGCTTTTAGTTTAGGGAGAGAAATAGAATGGAGTCTCATAAGGACACGTAGCCTTATCGAGATGTGCGAAGCTTCCTCGAGAAGGAACTGAGAGAAATATCGAGGATATGGCCTTCCGAGTGGCCAGACTCCAGAAGCAGAAAAGAAGAAGAAATTTTGGAAGGAAAGAAGAGAAGAAGAACTGCCAGGAAAAAATCCCCTTCTTATTGTGTTCTACATGTTTATTTATATGAATTCCTTTACAGTTCTTGGTTTCTTGCTTTAGCTAACATATTTTGTTTTTCTTTCTAACAGATTATTTAGTATTTCTTGATTTTCTTTATAGAAATAGTTCCTCAGAAGTTTCTGTTTGTTGGATACTTGCTGCCGGCTTGTGCTTACAGTTCAAAGTCTTTTAGCCATGTTGGTTTTTTTCGTTCTCTTTTTTTGTTACTATTTGATGTAATATCTGAGTACACATCATTACCCCCTTCCCCAAAAATGACCTTGCCCTCAAGGTCGAAGTTAGGATAAGCTCTTTGAAATTCTCTGAGAGGTGTCCAAGATCGTCCTTCTTTGCTAATACCCCATTCCATTGCACTAAGATTTCTTTTATGGGTCTATCTTCCTGTAATACCGTTCTTTCATCTAGAATATTAATTGGCTCAACTAATGGTTGGCCTTCAATAAACTGTGATGGAAGTGTTGCTGGGTGTATGTTAGAGTCTTGCCGAAACTATTTAAAGCGAGATACGTGGAGCACATTGTGAATTTTTGCTGTTTCTAGAAGCTCTAGTTTATAAGCCACTGATCCCACCTTTTGTATGATTTTAAAAGGGCCATAATATTGCCTTTGCAGTTTTGTATACGGGTAATTTGTTACTGAAGTTTGTCTGTATGGTTGTAGTTTAACAAGGACTAGATCATTCACTTGAAATTGCAATTCTTTTCTTTTCTTTTTAGCCATTTATTGCATTCGATTTTGGGCTTCTTGTAAATTCTCTTTGAGTTGTTGTAATACTTTGTCCCTTTGTTGTAGAATTATTTCTACTTCTGTATTGGTGGTTGAGTTACAGTTATATGGTATAATTTTGGCTGTGGAAGTCTCCCGTAAACGATTTGGAAGGGAGTCATCTTTGTAGATGTGTTAATGGCTATGTTGTAAGAGAATTCTGCCCACGATAAATATTGTACTTTTAGGTGACTCTAATACAAAGTTTCGATGGTATTGCTCCAGTGTTACATTTGTTACATTTGGCCATGTTTGTGGGTGATATGAGGCTATGATTAAGTGTAGTGCCACTTAACCTAAACAATTCTTGCCGAAAGCTCATAAAATGGGATCTCATGCGAAATGATACTGTGGTGTGCCATGAAGTTTGCATATGTCGAAACAAAATATTTGCGGTGGTTGCTGAAAAATAGGTCTAAAGTCTTTGAAAAATGAGCATACTTTGATAATCTATCTACCACTACTAAGATAGTGTTATTTTGTGACTTGGGTAGGCTATAATGAAATCCATTGAGAGTTCCTCCCATATAGATGTTGGTATTGGTAATGGCTGCAGTAAACCAGGTTTACTATCATATTTCACTTGTTGGCATATGAGACATGTGGTGACGAATTCAATGTCTTATTTCATTTTGCCCAATAAAATTGTTGAGTTATCCTTGCTAATGTTCTCCTTATGCCAGTGACCACCCATTGGCGAGTGCAATTCTCTCATGATTAGGATCATAAATTAGAGTTTGCAACTATTACAATGCGATTTTTATAGTATACTAACCCTTTTGTATTTTGTAATTCTAAAATTTCTCGAGTTTTTACGTAATACAATATGATATCACAATTGTTGCAATTCTGGTTGAGCTTGTGTTCTCTTTAATTTAATCTAGTAAGGAATTGAATTATTGTGTGTATGGGCATAGAAGCTCATTTGTTCGGTTTTGTGATTTTTCGGTTGTGGATTGGTTTGCCTCTATCTTTGTGAACCTTGCGGGATAAAGCAATATTTTTTTATTTGTTATTCCTGGTTTGTATTCTATTGTGTAGTCAAAACCCAGGAGCTTGACTAGAAATCGTTCTTTGTTACGGTGTATGCGAATCGTTTCTTTGCATTAATTCTTTTATACTCTTTTGATCTATTCTAATTGTGAATTTGTTTTCTAGCTTGAATATTGGCCATCTTCCCATTGTTTACGTGATTTCATAGTTCCCTTGCATAGGTTGATATTTTTTGTAGTGGTGATGATAGTTTCTTGAAGTGTGCAATTGGGTGGCTATTTTGGAGTAAAAGCGCTCCTATTGTTGTACGAAGCATCATTTCTAACACAAAGGCAAAAAAAAATTGGTAAAGATATCATAGATGCTTTTAGTTGTAGGAAAGCTTGTTGAGCTTCCTCGACCATTGAAATTGTTGCTTAGCTAATAGTGATGTTAATGGTTGTATATATGAATTTTCTATAGCAACTGTTAGCCCTAAGAATCCTCTTATCTATTTTCTGAGTTTGGGTAGCCATGATTTGCTTTGCTTCAATTTTTCTTTGGTCTACTACTATCACTTGAGCTGACAAGATATGTCCCAAGTACTCTATTCTTTCTTGTGTAAATTTGCATTTTGATGGATTGATAACCAATGTATGTTGTTTTAACTATTCGGGTTGCTTGTAAATGGTTCGATGTTGATTTAGTGAGTATTAGTATATCATCAAAACTAACACAAATTTACATGGAAAAGGTTTGAATTGTGTTCATCATTGCTTGAAATGTTGATGGTGCATTTGTCAATCCAGAATGGCATGGCTATAAATTCATAATATCCTTCATGTGTCATGAATGCTATTTTGTATATATCTTCTTCCATTCGATTTGGTGGTAACGAACATAAATCTAGTTTTGAAAAATAGTTGCTCCATGTAATTCATCCATTAATTTTTAGTGTTGGTATTGAGAATCGTCAGAATAGTAATCTTAGTGCTCTATAATCCACACAAAATCTCCATGTCCCCGTCTTTTTTTTTTTTGACCAGAAGGGTGAAGAAAAAAAGCTTATGCTTTCTCTTATTATTCCTCTATCTAGAATTTCATTGATCAATTTTTCAATTTCTATTTTTTGAAAATAGGGATATCTGTAAGTTTTTACCCTTATCGGTTGGGTTCCTGGGAGCAGATTGATATTGTGGTCTATTTCTCTTTTGGGAGGTAATTCTATTGGGGGTTGAAATAAATCTTGATATTGTTGTAAAACCTGTTGTATGTTTGCAGGTAGCTCTTTGAATTCAATTAGTGGAGAGTTTGTCTGCAGTGAGACTTCTCTTATGTGCATGTATGATACAATTTCAGCCTTGTCTTTTTAGTTTGTGAAGCGGTGTAGGTAATATTCTCCATGTTTGATGTTGTGTCCCCTTGTAATTGTATTAGTGTATCTTTGTATTTGAATTTCATGGTCAGTTTCTTATAATTTGTTGTACACACTCCAAGTTGTTCTAACCATTGAACTCCTAATACTACATATGCTCCTTGCATTGGTAATAAATAACAATCCATTATGAATGTGTAATCCTGTAATTTGATTGGTATTTGGGAGCAAACTCCTGAGCATTGGAGTGTTTTTTCATTTCCTACTAACACTTTGAAGAAAGTTGCAAGTGTTACCGTATGGTCTATAAATTTGATCAATTTGGATTGTATGAAATTGTGTGTCGATCCACTATCAATTAGGACTTGCACTGTAATATTTCCAATCCTACCTTGTAGGCGTAATGTTCTTGGGTTTGATTGTCCCGTGAATGCATTAAAACTGATTTCTGGGATGTCGTACTGGACTAATGTGGTTTCCTGTTGGCTTTCTTGCTGCAGGTTGTGATATTATTCATCGTTAACTATCATGAGAGCAAATAGTTTTGATTTATAGTTGTGATCCCTATGGTATTTTTCATCACAATTGAAGCATAGTCCTTTTTTTTCCTTTCTTCTAACTGGCCTGCTGTAAGTTTCTAAATTGGTAATGTGAGTTTCTTTATTACCTTGATTGTTTTTGTAGTGGGGTAGTTGGGTTGGCAGCAATGGTTGATTTTGTTTTGATATTGTTGTTTGAATATTGCGGTAACTCCTCCCTATGTACATATCATCTGATAATCTATCTTCCATTAATTTTGCAAGTTGAAAGGCTTGTTGTAATGATGTCAGTTGTAAGGCTCTTACTTCTCTTGTGATGTCATGCCGTAGTCCAGACTCAAAATAGCTTTGAAGGAAATCTGGTGGGATTCCTGAAATCTAATTTGCTAAATCTTTGAATTCATTGTAGAATTCTTGTACTAACATTTTTTGTTGCATTTTTGCTAGTTCACCGCAAGTCTCTATATAAAGATGATCCAAATCTTTGTATGACTTGTTCTTTAAAACTATGCCAAGAATTTAATAGTTTGTTGAGGTGCATCCATTGGAACCAACTTAATGCTGGTCCGTCCATATAGACTGATGCTATAATAAACTTTTGTTCCTCTGAAAGGTTGTAATATTGAAAGGATTGATCTTCTTTGAATAACCATCCTCTTGGATTTTCTCCATTAAAGGGAGGCATATACACTTTTACTGGTCTTGAATTTGAATTTGTTGATTTAATTTACGGAGTGAATTCTATAGATGGAGAATGGCATACCTATGATTCTTTGCTCCATTGTTGTTGTTCTTGAATTGATTTCTCCAGCTTATCTTCAATGGTCTGCTGAGATACTTCATTGAGGATTATTGCAATTGATGTCATATGTTTGTCATTTTTGTTCAGTCATCCCACGCATTCTTCTAGTGTCTTTGTCGTGTGTCTGTGTCCTTACGCCATTTTGTTCTGTAATAGAGGTTCAACGAGCACCAATGATAAGGACACGACCTTATCGAGATGTCGAAGCTTCTCGAGAAAGGCGAGAGAAATATTGAGGATAGGGCCTTTCTGCAAGACTCAAGCAAAAGAGGAAGAAATTTGAAGGAAAAGAGAAGAAGAACGCGGAAAAATCCCCTTCTTCATGTGTTCTACATGTTTATTTATATGAATTCCCTTACAGTTCTTGGTTTCTTGCTTTAGCTAACATTCTATTTTTCTTTCTAATGATTACTTATTATTTCTTGATTTTCTTCTGAAATAGCTAAAGTTTCTGTTTGTTGGATACTAACTTGCTCGTGCAGTTGAAGTCTTTTAGCCATGTTGGTTTTTTTTGTTCTCTTTTTTGTTATTCTTGTTTGATGTAATATCACATATTAGAGTATCAATGCTAGGCCAAGCATTTCTTGGTAGTGGAAGTGAAACCTTAGTGAATGTAGAAGAAAAAATGAAATGAGTTCTTAAATTGGTTTCATCTTTCTTTAACGAAACTTGAAAGATAAGTGAACCTCATAGAAGCACTTCCTCTTCTCCCATTGCTTCGAGTTTGATGGAGGTAATGCTATTCAAATGCAACCATTAGATATCACTACAACAATGATGGTTCTTGGTTCTTCTTTCTTGCTTGATTAATTTTTCTTACGCTTTTCCATCATTCTTGGAGTGTGTGCTAAGGATTGAAGAGGTCTTTTGTTGGGTTCATCGACCTTCTCTAACTGATACTTTGAAAAGATGAAGAAGCTTGCATGGAAGTTAAAGTGTTACGTGGTTTTGATTATTTGTCTTGCTTAACCACATTCTTTATCAAGTATGATGGCATTGCAAAGAGGGATGAATGAGATGCTGGAATATCAAGACTTACAAAAGAAGCTTGACCCGACTGTGTGCTCCATTGGAGAGTGTAATTCATGAGGAATTGAATGCTAAGCAGCCATCGACTTCTGAATGATTTTGGTCACATCAACATTCAATTATAGTGACTACTTTTGTGAACATCTATGAAAATTGCTTCACAATAGTTACAATATTATGCTCCATAGGAATGTCGTCTAGATCAAGCACTACAAATGACTTCACACTTCTTATGCTTGCTTGCAAAGCTATGAGAAACTACAAAAACTCAAGATCGATTCCTTGGATGTAAAATCAAATATTATTGCCATGATGGTATCAGTTGGAAGATCTAATGAAATACAAGGAAGGATGGATGATCTGAAAGTTAAACCTTCCAATAGTTTTGAGCTCGCATACAACACTGCTTGCTCTCTCATCAATATATATATATATATATATATATATATATATATATATATATATATAAACAACAACCACTATCATTGTTGTAAAAAAATGAAGAGGAAGAAAAAATATACATATATGCTCTTTTTTTTCATGCAGGTATTTGAAGAGTCCATTGCACTTAGAAGAGTGTGGTGGAATTGAAGACTATGATGATTGTTATATCGCAAAACACCGATCACTATGCATAAAAGAGTGTGGCAAGCAGGTCAAAGTAGTCCCTCTATCACGGGATGGCGTCGAGGAGGTTCTTGAAAATTTAGATTTTTAGACTTAAAATTGAATATCAAATCAAAATTAAAGTTGAATATAAGACTTCTAAAACATCAAAAATAAGAAAAATCAGCCACAACAAGCAAATTCAAATGATATTCATAATGCTCAATAGCTCATCACGAGTACAAATGAAACTTATAATGAATTTAAGAACTTGGTCTTCGACAAAAAGAAATACAAAGTAAGTCTTACAAGAGATTCTACAACTCTTAAATGATGATTTAATGAATATTTGGGTTATATTATATCCAAATAATTATAAGAATCTGATTTAAAAGTGAGCAAGGCTTATAACTTATACAAAACATATCATCTCCCACTTGAAAACAAAGCTTAAGTTAGATTTGAAAGGTGATTTACAAGAGGACTTAATGGATCGCTTGCAAGCAAGAACATGACTTGATAGCTTTCATCTAATACAAATAAAGCTGTTAAATAAATGATCAGATTTTACTGTAGCTCTCTTTGGAATTATTAAGAGAGCAAGGAATAAAAAAAAGGAAAATAGAAGCTTATAATGAGCTCATTCACCTATATGCATTACATGTGATCTTTCGATAAATTGACCTCCACTTATGTCATAAATCAAGACAAGCCCACAAGTTAAATTCGATGGACTTGAGCAACAGGCTCGAGTACAGAATGCGGGCGTCACGAAAATGGTCAACGATCTCGTCGATGAACAGACTTCACCGTCGCGTTCAGAACGTCAAAATTGATTAGAATATAGATATTGCAAAATCTAACAATCAATCAATTAAGCGCTCGAGCTAATAATATGTCGACACACATATCGGAGTCGAGAGCTACGACGATGTTTGAACGACCTCAGTTCATGAAATTGATCACGCCGTTAGCTTCAAAATATTGAAAACTATCAAATGAGATCGCTCAATTGGAGTGCGTGCAAATGTCGAATGAATTGAAATGATAACATACAAATCGAGGCTGAAATATACTAGACGTCGCCAAAATTAATCCAAAGGACCTCCGATCGGTGAACGAACTTCGCCATCATGTTCAAAACGTCAAAATTAGTCAGGATATAAATATTGCATGACTTGATGATCAACCGATCAAGCGCTCGAGTCGTCAATGCTCAATATCAGGAGGCGCTGATGAGAATCAAATGACATCCGTTTATGAAATTGATCACACCATTGGCTTTAAAATGCTGAAATCTATCAAAAGACTATTATACTCAATTGGATGAGTGCATGAAAATCGGCGATCAAAAGCGATGTGCATTTTGAGAGATTGACTCAATTTGGTGCCACGAACCAAAGCGTCCTCGATGGAAGCGGTGCCATTGCATTGAATAATAATTAGATCAATATGATATATATATATATATATATATATATATATATATATATATATATATATATATATATATATATATATATATATATATATATATATATATATGTATATATATATATATATATATTATGTATTTATCGAAAAATCAAATTAAAATAATTTAAATTAATTTAAAATTAATTTAAAATTCTCAAATTACCCAAGTTCCCCTTATTTTCGTTTTCTAAAAAGAAATTAAAAAAAGCGAAAAATAAACCACTCCCCATTCTCTCGATTCTTTCTCATTTTCCAACAGGTTCCTCCTCATTTTTTCCCACTCTCCTCTCTCTCTCTCTCTCTCTTGTGGAAGAACAAGGAAAAAAAATGAAGGTAAAATTCTTCCTCTCTCAATTTCTCTTCCTAGTCTGGTTTTTGATCCGCGCATCTCCATAACCCAGCGCATGGCAGCTTCACGTCCATGAACCCGCTTCACCGCCGGTTGCTAATCCCGCCTCCGCGTCTTGCCCCATCCAGAAAATATTACGTCGAGTCCGTACGTATTTTATGCGGACTCAATCCGACGCATGTCGTTAGGAAGATAATATGGTGTAAAGACATTTCCACGAGCCCCGTGGCGTCGTTGGAATGCGCGGAGGAATTTAAAAGAAATATATAGAGATTTAGGGTTTAGGGTTAATTTTTTAGGCAAACAAACAGAAGAAGAGAAATAAATCTCATTTCTTTTTTACAAAAGAATCATGAAGATGGAGAACGTTGAGGAAATAACAACCATTTTAGCTGAGGATGTATTAAATAGAAATTCATCGGTAATGTTTCTGGTGCATTTTTTTTCTACGATTTCTCGTGCATTTTTTTCATCGGTAATGTTTCTCTTGTTCTTTCTGAAGAGAATATGTTCATTACATCCAATTAGAAATAATTTGAATGCTTTTTTGTCGAATTTTTATTTTTGAGTATTTTTTTGCATCTGTACTCTGTGTACCTCTTTGGAGGGTACATATCATTTTTTACCTTTTTTTCCCAATTTATTTTGCCAACTTCTAATGATTATGTTTAGGGCATTGCAATGGAAGCATTTTATGGCAGTTTGGATGGTTTATGGGGCTATTTTGCATCTGTACTCTGTGTACCTCTTTGGAGGGTACAGATCATTTTTTACCTTTTTTTCCCAGTTTATTTTGCCAACTTCTTATGATTATGTTTAGGGCATTGCAATGGAAGCATTTTATGGCAGTTTGGATGGTTTGTGGGGGCTATTTTGCATCTGTACTCTGTGTACCTCTTTATCATTTTACCAGTTTATTTTGCTTATTACTTATGATTATGTTTAAGACATCTCAATGGAAGCATTGATGACAGTTTGAATAGTTTTGTGGTATTTTGCATCACATATTGTACCTCTTTGGAGGGTACATATCATTTTTGACCTTTTTTTCCCAGTTTATTTTGCCAACTTCTTATGATTATGTTTAGGACATTGCAAAGGAAGCATTTGTAGGCAGTTTGGGTGGTTTTTGGGGGCTATTTTTCATCTGTACTCTGTGTTCCTCTTTGGAGGGTACAGATCATTTTTTACCTTTAATCTGTGTGTGGACAAATTTAAAAGCCGTCTTAATCTATTATTTTTACAAAATTCAATAATTGAAAATAATTATTATAAAATTAAATGTTAAAAGTTATCCGTTACGGACAAGTTCCATTACAGTTATAACAGATTTAAAATTCAACTTGTTATTTTGTTTTTTGTTTCATCTAAATAAATAGACAAGTCGGTCGATAAGGTTCAAGTTAATATTCAACTTCATTTCACTTTGAGCATACTAAGAATACCAATGAGCTAATTTTTCAACTTTGTTTTCATAATAAAAAAATAGCTAACAACAATCAAAATTTACAATCAAATTTTTAATCAAAATTTACTTAACTATGAGCTAATTTTTTTGCTTTATTTGGTATATCGGTTAAAATTAAAACTGTAAGAATATCATGAATTTACAATCAAAATTTACTTACACCATCCACACTAATTTTACAATAAAACTTTTTTAAAAATAGATAATCCCAATGGCGATCACTAATTTAATTTTGTGCATTAATTTTATTCATTCTGCTGGGTAACATTTATTTTATGCAATTATGTCCATAAAAAATGATTTTTCGATTTCATTGAAGAGTATAGCCCCAAAATCAACCCAAGTAAAATATCGTGAAATCAAACTATATGAAATGAGAGAAGAGAAGTTAAAAAAAAGGTAAAATATCATCTCAGTCCATGCATCAACAAAAGCTAAGTCTTCAAAGCCACCTAACGGATGCATTAAACAAAATCCTATATCAAACTAAATAATATTGTTCTCACTTTGGATTTTAAGTCCCAAATAAAATGTAGCGTAAGCTTCGACTAAATATATTCATTTTCTTTGGCCAATCTATTGGTCTACCCAATCCAAGGTTTCGATTCTTCCATGTATTTCTGAACAAACATTCATGATCGACACTATTTTCTTGGTGGTATCCCACTCACTCGATTGGCCATTTCACAGGATCGCTCACAAAAGCACATCTTTAAATTTGAACGAATAGCGACAAAATCTCAATAAGTTGGACCAGGAAAAAAAATAGTTAAGAAATAATTTGATCTGAAAACAGTTCTTACAATCTCAGGAAGAATGCTCTTATGGGTTGGTAATGTGCACCCTTCTCGGGGCTTTACGTGGTAGCCTCCCATGGGTATCCTCCAGAAGCTCCCATGGTAGCCTCTCAGAGTTTCACTGGTGACCCCATAGGAACCTCCCCTTTTGGGGTGGTGGGACCCACTAGCATGGCTAGAACATCCTCGATGGCCACAAATCAAGCCCATCCATCCTCTCCATTATTGTTGCATGGAAAGATGATACTGTCTCTTTCAGGTCCTTGAAACCGAGTCCTCTCCACTCAAAGTCGATGTGGGGGTAGTAGCGAGGCTAAAAACACGGGGAGAATATCGAGAGACATAAGGAGAGTCAGTGGGGGCTGCACTAATTGGACTTAAAATGGGACTACTATCGAGCTCCACATGTGTGGGTGTTGAAGGGAGCAGTTCTCCATCCAATAAGTCCTCATTAAAGGCGTACTTGTGGTAAATGGATAAAAATTTTGAAGACATACAACATAAATAAATACATTCTTATATGAACTAAGTGGTATTATTATATGTCACGACGTCCAAAAGGAAAGCATTTTTGGAAACTCTATTTTTGCCCATCGGCATTGGCTTTGCAAGTTCGGATGGGCTTATGATGCTTATGTGCTTTCACCATATCTACAATGGATATTTTAAACAGTAAACTTCAAGACATTAAATTACACAGTGATGGAGATATAAAACATACCATCAAAGAGTGACAAAGCCACTCATGTAACCGGCTGCCCTATGGGTCTGAATCTTTGATGCAATAACATCAAATTAGGAAACTAGAAAGTCCGAATGGCATTTTGTATTCAACAAATTTATCTATATCATCGGTGCAATCAATTCATGCCACCCTATAATTGTGATATACAAAAATAGATTTGAGAAGAAAATGTATATACAAGCTGCCTTTGCTTGCGCAGCGAGCCATCTAAATTCTCCGATTCTTGTAGTCAGATGGGCGAATAGCGACTGAGATTTCTACCATAAAACCTTCTCCGTTTGACATCCCTATCATCAATGCAACTTCATCGGGGTTGAAAGGAATGTCTTGCCCAAGAAAGCTTGCTTTCTATGTCAAACAAAGGCAGATCGATGTAATGGCAGTCTTGCTTAATTTGAGTCTAATGAATTGATGGAGATGAAGCCTCTTTAAAATGTGGCTTCATCGAGCGTGTAATATTATCGAACACATTTCTTATAGTGGTAGGCATGCACCTCGAAGTTATCCTTTTCCCAGACATGATAAACTTCAAAAAGAAAAGTCAGTAGGTCAAAAATGATCTGTACCCTCAAAGAGATACCGTCAAGATGCAAAAAACCACCAGAAACCATCAAATGCTTCCATGAGATGCCCTAGACATAATCATAAGAAGTTGGCAAAATAAACGGAAAAAAGGTAAAAAAATGATATGTACCCTCCAAAGAGGTACACAGAGTATAGATGCAAAATACCACCCAGCAAACCTCCAAACAATCTCCAAATACTTCCATTGAGATGTCTTAAACATAATCATAAGAAGTAAGCAAAATAAACTGTAAAAAAAAGGTCAAAAATAATCTGTACCCTCCAAAAAGGTACATAAAGTACAGATTCAAAATACCACCCAGAAACCATCCAAGCTGCCATCAAATGCTTCCATTGAGATGCCCTAGACATAATCATAAGAACTAAGCAAAATAAAGCAAAAAAGGTCAAAAAATAATCCCTCAAGGAGGTACACAACTGAGATGTAAAATAATCCAGCAAACCTCCAAACAATCTCCAAATGCTTCCATTGAGATGTCTTAAACATAATCATAAGAAGTAAGCAAAATAAATTGCAAAAAAGGTCAAAATCGATGTACCCTCAAAGAGGTACAGACTACGATGTAAAATACCACCGAAACTATCCAAACTACCATCAAATGCTTCCATTGAGATGCCTAGACATAATCATAAGAAGTTGGCAAAATAAACTGGGAAAAAAAGGTCAAAAATGATCTGTACCCTCCAAAGAGGTACACAGAGTACAGATGCAAAATACCACCCAGCAAACCTCCAAACAATCTCCAAATGCTTCCATTGAGATGTCTTAAACATAATCATAAGAAGTAAGCAAAATAAACTACAAATCGATCGGTCAAAGAGGTACCGACTACAGACTACAATACCAAAAACCAAAAGCATCAAATGCTTCCATTGAGATGCCTAGACATAATCATAAGAAGTTGGCAAAATAAAGCTGGAAAAAAAGGTCAAAATGATCAGTACCCTCAAGAGGTACACAATCTGAACAAAATACCACCCAAACCTTCAAACAATCTCCAAATGCTTCCATTGAGATGTCTTAAACATAATCATAAGAAGTAAAGCAAAATAAAAAAAGGTCAAAAATGTCACCCTCAAAGAGGTACACAGACTACAGATGCAAAATACCACCCAGAAACCATCCAAACTACCATCAAATGCTTCCATTGAGATGCCCTAGACATAATCATAAGAAGTTGGCAAAATAAACTGAGAAAAAAAGGTCAAAAATGATCTGTACCCTCCAAAGAGGTACATGATCAGATGCAAAATACCACAAACCTCTAACAATCTCCAAATGCTTCCTTTGCAATGCCTAAACATAATCATAAGAAGTTGGCAAAATAAATTGGGAAAAAAGGTCAAAATAATCGTACCCTCAAAGAGGTACGTGAATCTGAATACCAGAAACCATTCAAAGCCCATCAATGCTTCCATTGAGATGTCTTAAACATAATCATAAGTAATAAGCAAAATAAACTAGGAAAAAAAAGGTAAAAATGATCTACCCTTCAAAGAGGTACATAGAGTACAAATGGAAAATAAAAACCATCAAGCGCCATCAAATGCTTCCTTTGGAATGTCTTAAACATAATCATAAGAAATAGGCAAAATAAACTGGAAAAAAAGGTCAAAAATAATATGTACCCTCCAAAGAGGTACACACAGAGTATACTAAACCCCATAAACCATCCACTCAAAATGCTTCCATTTGAATGTCTAAACATAATCATAAGAGATTGGCAAAATAAATTGGAGAAAAAAAGGTCAAAATGATCTACCCTCAAAGAGGTACAGTGAGATGCACTAAACCCCAGAAACCTATCAAAATGCTTCCTTTTGCAATGCATAATCATAAGAAGTTGGCAAAATAAATTGGGAAAAAAGGTCAAAAAATAATGTACACTCAAAGAGGTACCGAGATGAGTAATACCACCCAGAAACCATTCAAACTGCCATCAATGCTTCCATTGAGATGTCTTAAACATAATCATAAGTAATAAGCAAAATAAATTGGGAAAAAAAGGTAAAAAATATGATGTATCCTCCAAAGAGGTACCTGAATGGAAAATAGCCCCAGAAACCACTCAAGCGCTATGTTTCCTTTGCCCATCCATCTAAACATAATCATAAGAAGTTGGCTAAATGGGAAAAAAAGGTCAAAAATAATCTGTACTCTCCAAAGAGGTACACAGAGTACAAATGCAAAATATCACCAAGAAACTATTCAAACTGCCATCAATACTTTCATTGAGATGTCTTAAACATAATCATAAGTAATAAGCAAAATAAATGGAAAAAAAGGTCAAAATGATGTACCCTCCAAAGAGGTACATAGAGTGAATCACTAAACCGAAATCATCCAACCTCAAAATGCTTCCTTTGTAATGCTAAATATAATCATAAGAAGTTGACAAAATAAATTGGGAAAAAAGGTCAAAATAATGTACCCTCAAAGAGGTACCAGTCTGATCAGAATACCACCCAGAAACCATTCAAACTGCCATCAATGCTTCCATTGAGATGTCTTAAACATAATCATAAGTAATAAGCAAAATAAACTGGATAAAAGGTAAAATGATCGTACCCTCTCAAAGAGGTACCAGAAATGAAAAATAGCTCAAAAACCACCTAAACAAATGCTTCCTTTGCCCATCCATCTAAACATAATCATAAGAAGTTGGCAAAATAAATTGGGAAAAAAAGGTCAAAATGATACCCTCAAAGAGGTACAAATCTGATGCACTAAACCCCCCAGAAACCATCCAAACTGCAATCAAATTATTTACATTTGAATATAATGAACGTAATCTCAAGAAACAGGCTAAGGAAACTGGAAAAAAAAGCCCTAAATGTTATGTACCCTCCAGTGGGAGAAAATAACATATAAAAATAGCCAATCTTTCACGATTGAAGAACGAGTAAACCCTAAATTCATTAAAGTTCAGAATGCATGTGTAAATACCTCATGTAGTCACCTACAATACCTCAATTTTGATTTACTATATCAGCGGCGAAAGGGCGTCGCCGTCGAGAGCGGGGGCGAGAAAAATCTTCGTCGAAAGCCCTAAACTATTACGTGATGAGGAATGTCGAGCGTCGGTAATGTTTCTCGTTCTTCTTCTCCACTTTTGAATGAGACGGGTCGGGCGGAAATGTCTTTCCAAATAGTTATGTTATTGTGTCATCCGTCGCCTTCAGCGCGTCAGTGGATTGAGTCAAACGTAAATATGTCGGACTCGGACGTAATATTTTCTCCCATCCGCCGGCCCGGCCGTTGTCCCGACCCTGCACGCCGTTGCCGCGACCAGCAACCTCACCCACTCCCCGGCTCACTCCCGCGGACTGCCGCGCGACCCATCGACCGCACTTGCGACCACTTCGCCCTGAGCTCGACCTACCGACACCAGGTTCCTCCTTCCTGTCGCGTCAGGTGACTACCGTAACGCGTTCCTCAGGCCAAACAACACCAATTCTTTGCACTATTCATGACGTCTTCCGTTCAGTCCGCCCAGACCTATTTGACCCATTCAGGCTCAATTTTTGCTCACCATTACCCATGACCACGACTCATTCTTCCTCAAAGCCTCTTTCCTCTGCCCAGCTAGCACCTTCCTCTAGTCCATGTAAGGCTCCTTCCTCACATCTGACGGTACTTCAAACCCTAGCCACTTTGTAACCCAACCCTATTGTTTTGGCCGTTCTGATCAACCCAATAAAACGGCACAGCAATCCTTCCCATGAGCGCATCAAATTTCACCATTTTTTCACGAAATCGGGAAGAACACGTCAAGAATTTTTCATTCGATTTTCGGCGTTATACCCCTTGCTTTAATCGTCCCATTCTGCATAGCAAATCAGGGAAGAACATCGTCAGCAGACGAATTCTTCTTTCAATTTTTGGTGTCCCACCCCTCGCTTTAGCCGTCCCGTTTCCGCTGCGTCACAAATCGGGGAAGAACATCGTCAGCAGACGAATTCTTCTTTCGATTTCCGGCATCGCACCCCTCGCTTTAGCTATCATGTTTTTGCTGCGCCGCAAATTGGGGAAGAACATCGTCAATAGGCAAATTCTTCTTTCGATGGCGTTGCCTCCCTTTATCCGTTCTGTGCGCGCCGTCGGGGAAGAACATCGTCGATAATTCTTTTTTTTTGATTTTGGTCCGCATGCCGTCCCATTTTTGCTGTGTCATAAATCAGGGAAGAACATCATCAGCAGGCGAATTCTTCCATCAATTTTTGGCATCGTACCCCTCTGTGAATGTATCAGGGAAGAACATCATATATATATATATATATATATATATATATATATATATACACTTGTGTTTCTTTGCGTGTTTGAATACCTCGTTGTGCTCAGCAGGATGCGGTGCGGCGAGATAAAAAAATAAGTTGTGGTGTCGCAAGACACCACTCGCTATGCTCAACAGGACATACTGAGTAAGCCACCACTTATTAGATGCCGCTTCCTCTAGATGAAATGTTGCCGAAATTTTGTTTAATTTCTAGACTTAGAAAAAAAGGGGAATGAATATATATTGCATTTGTCTTCTTTCATGTTTAAAGATCTCGTCGTCTTGCGGAGATAAGGTATGATGTCACAAAAAATACTTGTTATGCTATAGAGCATTGATGAGTGGTAAAATACCCCGATGCATACCTCTAGGATGCCGAGGCCAAAATTTTTTAGACTTAGAAAAAATGGGAATGAATATATATTGCATTGTATGTCCTCTTTCAGGTTTGAAGAACTCGTCGTGCACAACAGAGTACGACGAGATGAAAATCGATTGTGGTCTCACAAGACACCACTGCTCGGTGGGGGGAGGAAGTGAGCTGCAGTCTACCTCAGGGATGATGAGGGGCCAAAAATCGTTAAATCTTTTGACTTAGGAAAAATGGGAGAGTGAAATGAGCTGACTTAAGAGCGCTAAATAGGAAAACTTGTAGCTAATTTTAAACTAAAAGCGGAAACAAGAAATAGGAGTCTTTAAAGCAAATTTTAGAAAGAATAAAATATTCATTTAAAATCTAAGTAAAATTTGGGGAGCTAATATTAAACTCACAAACTCTAATTGTAATCCTCTATGGCTTAAATTGAAGCGTTAAAGTGAGTTCCCTTTTCTTATAAATCTCTCAGAATTAAGCAAGCTTTAATTGGAATTGAGGGGGGACTAATGCCAAACTCATAACAAATTTGTAATAAACTCAAAATCTAAGGATAAATCAAAATTGAGTTTAATAACTCTTATACGAATGTGGAGGTGATTACTATGCTAACTAATAAGCATGAGTAAAAAACAATAAACACTAATCGGTAAAACTTATCAAAAATGATGTAGATTGAACATAATTAAATTGAGAGATTACAAAAAAAAAAAACCACATTACAAGTAATATTTTAAACTACGATCTAAATCAAAACGCCTTCTTCACCATTGAATCTGCAACTCTTTGTGTAAGGCGATACTAAATCAAAATCTACAAAATACATGGAGCTTCCTTCAACCAAAATCAAAGAATTTCATCATAATTATGATTTTAAAATCAATGATTTCATTAATTAGATGAAATTAAAATTTATAAATACCACACGTTGCTGGACATAGAGATTTCAAGTGCAAATTTTAATGCGAAAAGGTTAGAATAAATTGGAATATATTAAATATTAATATGAAAATATAATAATATATTAGATCAATTTACAACACCTTCTTATATGATGTAACCCTTGTACAAGCGCAGAAGCGATACTAAATTCAAATCTATAAAAATCATAAGGCTTCTTTTAATCAAAAATTAAAGAATTTCATTCTAATTATGAAAAAAAAATCAATGAAATCACTAATTAGGTAAATTTGTCTAAGCTATAAACTCTTGCATGTGCTCGGACATAGAGATTTCAAGTGTAAATTTTAATGTTTGAAAAGGATGTGCAGGCTAAATTGGAATTAAATGTAAATATAAAATTAATCTCATAATTCAAACATAAAATTAACTAAAATTGCTATATATCCGCATATATCCCGACACTACAATGAATTAAATTCAATGTGAGGATCAGGCTTTTCTAGTTTAGTCTTAGAGTCAGAACAAAACTAAGAACTATAATAAGAGTCTCAAATGAAATATTTGAGAAATTGATTCTGTCACATGACATTAGATCTAATCCTCTATTATCAGCTAAACAGAGTCGACGGGATTAAAACCTCTTAAATATATTCAAATCAAATCAAATCAAATAGCAATCTGAAACTGTTTAAAATGAAATTCTATCATTAAAACTTAAATTAAACCCAATCTATTCACCTTCTGCAACTGTTTGTTGGGGGTGATAAATTAAGAAAACTCTAGCTCACAAAGGAGCCAATGTCAAATCAAGTGTTCTGCTATGTTCACTCTTAATCAATCTCTTGCCAGTAAGCACGTGGCCCGTATCCTCTGATTGGATGGCTTGGCCAATAGGCTCCACAGATGAAGCAGTTACGACCAGAGTCCTCTGATCGGGTGGTTTGGCCAATCCGACTCTATTATATTACGATCACGGTCGTAGCCCGTATGCTCACCAATGGCTCTGCCCTTTATGTTGTGAATCATATGGTATACTTGATAGGGCAAACACTCCTCTGTCAGCTAAGGTAGACTTAAGCATATCTCTTTAGATAAATACCATCCTAGGTCTATAAGGATTTCTTGGATGACATAACCCATGTGTTGCTGATGAGGATCCTTTCTATAAGGTTGGGTTGACCTCCTAACTAAGTAGACGAGGGATCAGAACGCCACAGTTGATAAACCATGGGATCATCAACGCGTCATCATTCCCCCAACCATCCGGTTTAAGCTGAAATGATAAATTTTATAAATTCTCAAATCTAAAACTCCATATGCTGCTACTATACACTACGCAATTCAGTGATCTAATGACTAGCCTTAATCAAAGGTTCTCTCTCACTTACTGGGAGGGGTAATTAACTATAGGGACTTGCGCCTATAGGAAACCTGGAACCAGATCTAAAGTTCTCACCAAATGAGGACAAAATCTCTGAGTAGTGTCTTATATTATTCCATCGCCTTGAAAACTACACACGTTAAACTACCCTTTTCGAAGAGGTGGGTGTGAGCTCATAAACATTCAGATAATACTTACATTTTGTGTTGAAAGAACTAAAAAGTTGGATACATATGAGGAAGCATAAAGAAGATGCAACAGTTTGTCCATGAATGAGAATCAATACTAAACATGATGAACTTGTGAAGAATAGGAAGCTTAGTAATAAGAACAAATCAAGATTCATCAAACTTATAAATTCAATGAATTCCGAACTAAATGTGAAAAGATGAATATTACTTCAAATGATGGAACAAAAGTTAAAATATATTGCATACGGATCGCACCACATTAATGCTAGATGAGAAGGCGTTGGCTTAAATTCTAAATTTACTTCAAATATATTAATTTTGCATAAATTATGGAGCCAACTATCACTCAATTCTAGTGCTTCAGAATTTGTGCAATCATTTGAAAGAGAAGAATTCTTGTACAAAATATAAAATAATCTTCAATTCAATTTAATCTTTCCAAATTCATATAAATATTCTAAATAACTTGCATGGGCCTCGACACTATGATGAATGCTTAAACTTAGTATCTGAGGATGCTGCATAGGTTGATTGCCGGTTGGGTCTTAGGACTAGGTCTGACTTAACAAAATCTAAAAATTCTATAATTATAAGAATTTCAGCTTATTAAAATATCTGAGAAGCTAATTCTATCATATGACAGTAGATTTAATCCTCTATTATTAAATTAATATAGTCGACATGATCTGAGATAATAAACTAAAGCAAACTTAGATACCCGATGATGCATGGAATAGAGATTTCTGGAAGGGATACTCATCAACACATATTCAAAATTTCAAGTCAGTTAATATAAGTTAAATATCAAACTAAAAAAAGATATGCGTCGTATAAATTATAAATTGAAAATCATCAACCTAAAACTTAAAGCAAAACTCAATATTCACCTTATTGTTGTTTATGGTGACAAATTAAGAAAAATCTATCCACCTTCCACAATTGTTTATCGGAATTGATTAATTAAGAAAACTCTAACTCACAAAAGAGTTAATGTCAATTCAAGTGTATTTTAATATTCAGTCCCAATCAATCTCATGTCAATAAGGATGTGACCCCTATCCTCTGACTGCATGACTTGACTAGTAGGCTCCACATATGATATAGTTATAACTAGAGTCCTCTCATCGGGTGGTTGCCGCCAAATGATACCATTATATATTGTCACATATGTTTTATGACTCGCCTTTGAGTTGTGAACTATATGGTGCACTTGATAGGACAAAAAGTCCTCTGTTAGCTAAGGTAGACTTAAGTTTGTCTCCTTAGATAAATACCACCCTAGGTCTACAAGGTTCCCTTAAACGACGCAACACATGACTGCTGATAAGGATTCTTTTATCAGATTGGGTCGACTATCTCCTCTGACTAAGTAGACTAGTGACCACGACATCTCGAGATGACGGAACCATGGGATCTTGATCGGGCGCATCATCGTTCGCCCAACCATCTGCTTCAAGTAAAGGATGATGAATTTCATAAAATCTAAATTCTAAAACTCCACATGCTGCTACTATACGGAACGCGTTTAGCGATCTAATGGCTAGCCTTAATCGAAAGTTCTCTCTTAGCATTAGAATAAGTAATTAACTATAGGTGTTTGCGCTTATAGGAAACCTGGAATCAGATCTAAAACCCTTACAAAATGAGGGCAAAATCTCTCGGTAGTGTCTTATCTACTATTCCATCTATCTTTTGAAAATTTCATCGACATTAAATCATACTCTTTTTTATCGGGAAATTTATATATATATATATATATATATATATATATATATATACACAATTACACTATCAAAAATAGCATGATTATTACTGCCTTTTTTTAGACTAAACCAATTTTAATGGTTAAAATTTTATAAAAAATAGGCTATTGATTATTCCTACATTTCGTTTTTTTTAATACCATTATAATAAAATCAAACAACTTTTAAAGTGCTTTATCCTATTTTACACGTTCTTCAATTTCTTCATCATTTGCTCTTCTATCTGAGATTCTTTAAGAAAGGAGCGGCGAGTCTTCTAATGTACTCTTTTGTTAAAGATTATATAATATAATTGTATAGGGAACCTTATTTACATATAAAATATGGTTACATGCATGTTATAATATAATATAGTTGGACTGTTAAACTTCTTATATTAATAATGAAATTATGGTCCGGCTACGTACATATTTAGACTTCTGAAGATTGATCTAACCACATTTGTTTTTAGGAAGTATATATTTATATATGTAATCCTTAAAGATATTTATTTATTTAATATTTATTTATTTAAAATATATATTTTATTTCTAAAGTGAATGATGATGATATTTTTTTGATGTGATATTAAAATTTTGAATATTATATATGTAAAAATTTGAAATTTAAATATTAGATATATAAATATATTAAAATTGTGTAGTATATATATATAAATCCCTCTTGTTTTTAACATTTTGTTGCATCATTTGTTTACATTTTCATAGTTAATAACATATTAGGTCATGTTTGTTTTTTTTCTTAACGATTTTAAATGAGTAAAGGATAAAAATATTAAAACTTTATATTATATGGGCAAGCAGGGAATTGTAGAATCATATAATTAATAAATATATAATTAATCATGAAGTGTGGCTCACTTTAATGATTATTAAACTTATTATTTTATAATTAATTATATACTTGAATCTTATTGGCCAAAAGAGAGTTCGATCAATCATTTATGAACTATTTGATCAGTAACTATATGATGTAACTACTGGCCATTCTTCTACTCTTTAAAGTATAAGTGTCTCGTAATAAAGATAATTACATCAAAAAACAAAATTATATGAAGAAAGAGAAATCTTAATTTTCACAAAATTGAACAGATACATGGCAAATCAAGATATGCGATTAATTTTTTTAATTAATATTTTGTGAAAATCATTTTATTCAAGTTCTTAGAATTAAGTATTTATGTAATTATGTTAATTGTATAATTAAGAAAAAATAGTTTTGATGAATGTGAAAATATTTTATAGGAGAAGTGTGGATGATTAGAAGAATACTAGAAAGAAATATCAAATTTCTAGAAGAAGACAAAGTTCCAAAAAAATTTTATGTATTTGTGATTCGAAGTTTATAATATAGAAAATGAATAATAAAAAAAGGCTTTTTTTATCAAAAGGAAAGAATATTTATCAATCTTGAGAAGTTATTTTAGCTTCAATTAAAAACATAGCCATAATACTTTTCATTATTATGAGCAATGAATGTCTTAGATTACATCCTCAACAAATCAAAAGTGAGTCGTTTATCCCTCACTTAGTTTGACTTGATTGACTCATCTCGTGAGCCAAGCGAACGCCAGCATTCGATGAAAATCCTTAAATGATGGTGCGATAGAGACGCTAGTAGATAAGTCTCCAAATGATGAATCAAAGATAATATTTTGAAGCACTTGATGCCACAAAACTAATAAACTTGATAAATTGAAAATCAAATGATTTGATTGTCCTAAATGATTTTGGAGGGCTTTATAGATCCATAATATGGCCATTAATTGTAGCAATTCTGTTAGGGTTCAATATATTATTGATTAGCTCCCCACTCAATCAATCCAATATCATCGATGACTCATAAAATGAGTTTTTTTTTAAAAGATTTAATAATTTCTTGAGAGTATAGGGAGGCAACTAAAAGTGACAATAATATACCACATTGTATAAGAAGAAATATTAATCTTTTGAATGCAAATCAATGTAACAAATGGCTCACAAATAGATCACATATAGAGTAACAAAAGTTTCAACAATAATAATTTTATTGAAAGGGTTGTTGGTAAAAAATAAAATATGAGGAGAGAAGATGGAAAAAAAGATACTTTGTTTGGGCTCAAATAAAGCTTGATTCATAAGCTCTTGATATCATTAGTATCATCTCAATGATATAGTTCTGATCATAAGCACACAAAAATTTGAGTTAAATAGAATTTTGAATTAATTTTGAAGATTTAAAGTTGATACTTTGAGTGGTTTATTTATTTATTTATTAGATCTAAGAAATTGCATCAGAATGGTTTAGGATCTGATGAAGTTTTCAGAACTATATCAACTACTTACTGGTGGCCAATACAACATTCATGATTTTGGCCCGTTCTTAGGTCTTAACAGTCATGCATTATAACCAATTTGAGTCTTAACCGCATATATACATATATATATATATATATATATATATATATATATATATATATATATATATATATATATATATATATATATATATATATATATATATATATATATATATATATAGTTAAAGTAATATCTTTAACCACATTTTTTTAGATTAGTCACACTTTTTAATAAAATATAATCATTATTTATTTGACTAAAAAATTTAATCACATTTTCACAAAAAAAAAAAGCCTGAAATAATTATTGAATATTTTGAGTGATTTTAAAATAATTATCATTATCAAATATATTTTATTTTAAATGAAAATTTAAACAAAATAAAATAAAAATCCCTTAAGATTAGCCTTTCTTAATCATTTTAACTTTATGATTTGTTGTAGCTAAGTATCATAGTTAGCAATATTGCATAGTTAACCATTGAATAAGAACCAGTAGTTATAGCTACACTTAACTGACATCTAACTATAGTTAATTAGCAACTAACAGTGTTTATATGCAAATAATAAGAATCAGCACCAAAAGATTAAATCTAAAACACAAAGGGGGCTGTTTGGGATCAATTTTATTTTCAGTTTTTTATTTTTATATTATTTTTAAAAATATATTTATTTAGAGTTTTTTTTATGCAATTTTATTTTTTATTTTTAAAAATAAACAGTCTAATCAAACAAATTTTATTTCTAAGCAAAATATAAACAAAATAAAAAATAAAAAATAAAATAAAAAAAAAAATAAAGTGATCCCAAATAAATTTATTTTCTGAAAATCTCCTTCACTTGAACATAAGTCCCTATAGCATTTATTTTTATTATCTACCGAAGCAAAAATGACTTAAAAAAAAATAAAAATAAAACATAAAAACTAGGCTCCATCAACTATTCCTGTTTCTAGTCTAACAAGGAAATAACAAAAATGAGGGTTCCCTTCGCACTCTTCTTTCTGAAAAAGTAATCTTGGTTAGCTTCTTATGGCACCACATTAGCTGATCTCTAGTTATTCTTGGCATTTTGAGAACCCTCGACACCAGTTTTAAATCTATCTGAGAGAAGAAGAGGTCTTGGTTGGATCTGTCTTCCTGGTTTCTTGAATTTCTTTACCAAGCAATTGCCGTTCTCGAAGATCCTTCCTTCTTCTCTGCAATTTTAGCCAAAAAAAAAATTTTAAAGCAACTTTAATTTTGAAAGAAATAAACATAAATATCAAAAAGACCATTTTTATGGTTCATTCATGTAATGATATTGTTATAATTAGAATAAAATCAAGCGATTTACCTTCTGCAAATTTGACTGAATTTCATAGATGAACTCATAATCAGATGGATCTTGAACGTCCGCATTGATCTCAGATAAAATCGATTAATAGCGGTGTTTGATGTTTTCGACCTTCACAAACTCCCAAAAACTCGTTCTTCCCTCACTTATCATTATCATTCAAATAATCCTCTGCAATAGATATTTTAGAATATTTAGCTTCATGATCATGAAAGAGGCAGATTTCGCAGTAAAGGACTCACCTTCCATGGGGTACTTGAAGAAGATTGCGAAGGACACATCGCTGCTTAACATAATTTGGAAGTCTTGGCCTGAAATGGTTTATTTTACGTAAATCTCAGAAGACTTGAAATTTTGGAACTCATCAGTGACTTGATTGTAGTGATAAGTGGATCGATTCCAATTCATGAGATTTTCATATTGCCATCTGAGGAACTCCCATGAGAGGCAGATTTGGCCAACATAAACTGTCTCTAAATCACATCGCAGATCTTTGAATAACTTTCCTGTTGGATGATTTTCAGATTTCTTTTGACAGAAAGGTAAGAGGCTTTGAGAGAGACGAGACATGATTGTTGAAAATACTTGTCTTTGGGTTCCCAGTGAATGAAGAGGATTCTTCTTTTGAAGAAAGCCTGCAACAGTTCAACTTCTGCTTTAAGAAATCAAACTAAGCTTGAGGTTCATTAGGTTGGATGAACTTAAAAAGTTTTTCGTGGATTTGTAAAACCTATGCCTCAAATGAGAGAGCTGAAAATTCAAAATCCCATATTTAGGTGATGTGATTTAAAAAAAAAATGGAATGAAATATTCTGAAAAAATTTATGAGAATGAGTTTTATATTTATTGAATTTACTTTTGAGATGAGTGTAATATGAATTTTAATTGACTAATTACACTTGTACTCTAATTTTGAATCAAAACAAATTTTTTTTAAAAGAATATCCTCATATAAAATTTTTTTTCTGCAATTTTATAATATATTTCAAAATTGCTATATGCATAAATGTACATTGATGCTTTTTTATTATTTTAATAATTGAATCTTGCTAGATGGCACATGTATGTGGCTCTTGCACTGATCAGGTTATAAGGCATATTTACAAAAAAAAAATTTCCATCCAATCAAATAGTAGAATATATAAATAATTTTGTCAATTTGCAGAACATTTTTTTCTGGCACAATCCCATTGATTCCTAAAATGAAAATTAAAATTAAAACTATTTTGCTATATAAAAGAAAGTAATAAGCTTACCCATTGCGTACATCTTCTGATCATTCAAGATATCAAACTTCCTCATTCTCTCTCTGTAGCTTTTGTAGAACTTCTGAAGCTCATCCATTGGATCCTCGCGCAAGAACTTCTCATGAATCCTAAATGATCCCAAATCCTCGATTGACCTCGGGCTTTCAGATTCCTCCCAGATTGTAGGAAGGACAACTTTCTTGATTCCCATCTTAAGTTGTTCTATAAGATCTTCCAACTTTTCAGAATCGAAGTTAATAGATTTAGATTCTGCCGTTTTCTTTTTCAGTACTAATGATTCATTGCTTTTCTGCTCTGTTTCTTCTGAAACTTTTACGGAATTAATTAAATCATAGTTTGGTTTATCTTCTTCAAACTTCTCCACCTCTTCTCTGTCAAAAAGCTCAGCTTTTTGTTCCGAGTCAGCGACATCTTTAACAAAGGGAACTTCTCCAAAGCTATCTAACCTTGCGCCACCGTTCTTTATAGAAGAAAGCTCCTCGTCGCTGGAATCCTCAATGAACTCTATTTGCAGAGAATTTGCAATAGGCGATGCAGAATCACTTGATTTTCCAATTTCCATCGAAAATTTTTCACTCCCATTCAATTCTAGTCCGGTTTCTGGTTTTCCAGTTAATTCATTTTTAGCACAAAATTTGTCTGAAAAGATTTCTTCCTCAGCGAGAGCGGGAAGCTTGTCTGAAATGATGTCTTCTTCGACCTCTTCTTCATCATTAAGATCATCATCATCATCAGTTCTTTCCAAAAAGAAAGGTTCGTATTGCACTTGTTCAAGCTTATTGATTAAATTCACCGAATTTCCTATATATTCTGAATCAAGGTTTTGCTCACCAAATTCCCTCTCCGAGAATAATCCATCGATATCTGAATCGTATGTAAGCTCCTTCACAGAGTAGCCATCACTTGATGACTCGGTAACAGATTCAAAATCAGAACCAGAGAAATCCTCAGAGATGAATCCGATCTCTCTCTTCTCCACTGAGTTAGTTTCAGAACTCAGAGAATTGGATTTCTCCCCTTCCAAAATCCGATTTTTAAGTCCATAGAATCTTCTGATTTCTCTTGCTTATGCACTGAATCCAAAATTTTGTAATCATCACTATTGCTCTCTTCTTCAAAGCGAAACTCCATGGGGGGTTTCAGAAAATCTTTTATAGATAAGAATCTCATATCAGCATCCGCTTCATAGAAATTTTCTTCTTCGAAGTCGGTGAAGGATTCGTTAACATGAAAAGTCATAGTCTCTGGCTCTTCCACGAAGCCGCTGAAATTCTTCCCGAAAAGAATCGACAATTGTGAATATCTGCAGCATTCAAATATTGTTGATCATCCTTCTCCGAAATTTCTTTAGTTCCAATTTCATCAATCGGTTCTTCCACTTCAATCTTTCCAAATTTCTCCTCAAAATTCCGACTTTGGTACTTAAAACTGAAGGCTGGCATCCTTTTCTCAACCTTCTCATCCATAAAGACTTCGCCTTTCTGATCAAACTTCTTGACTTGCATCAATTCTCTTGATTCCAAGACGCCCGAGTCATCTCCGAGAGAGGTAACACTGTTCTTGCTTCTGTAACGATGAAAGTGATGCAAACCAGAATTAGAATTAAGTTTATAATACTCATCTGAAACTACTTGACAAACAGAACCTACCTGAACAGATGCCCATCCAAGAATCTAAAGAAGAATAACACCGAATTCACAAGAAAGAGCAAGCAAGAACTGATCAAAACACCAATCTTTCTGCATACATTTCCATCAACAGCCTTTTTATCAAGCAAATTGAGATGGGTATCTAAAGAAGAGATCTTCCGAGTACCCATCTTTTTCCCTGCGATGAATTCTCCTCCTCTTAGTCTGCACCAAGGTTTCTTAATAAGAAACAGCTCTCTTGCTTTTCTGCATGAAAATCTTTGTGTAAGAAAAGAAGAGGACTTTCCACCTGGGAAGGCAATGAAGCAAAAGCAAGCATGATTCAAGTGGAAGAAAACTGAAGGTGAGAGGGAAGGATATGGTTATGAGAGATTGAAATCTTACCTAATTACTGGTTCTGGGGGAAGAAGAAAGCGGATTTGTGCTGGGCAAGAAACCACAATGGCTGATTACTGCTTAGAACTCAGGGTTTTATTTGAGAGGAATAGTTTTATACCCTCCGGAGCTTACTGTATTCCTGCCAATGCCTAAACGAGGGCGATTTCATAGCTGATCGCTGACTTGGCCTAATGGCTCACTTATTCTAAAGGAACGGCGAGAATCTTGCTTAATAAACAAACTAAAAGAGGATATTATTAAAATTTAGCTTATTTTTTTAAAATGAGTTAATATTGAACCAATCACTTAATTGAACATGAGATATTAACAAACATTGAGTTTTTATTTTTATTTTAATACACTCAAGGTCACAGGAAATTAAACAAAGCCTAATACACAATTAAATTAACAATTAAAAAATATAACTTCATGATTTCATGCTATTTATTATTTAATTCCTTAAATTAATGAATGAAGAAAGTTGTGATCAACCAATCTCAATATCTAAATCATACGATCTCATGAAGATGACTGGGAAATTTTTTATAATGAGATCTTAAATATGAAATTTAATGTTATTACTTTTTTTTTTTTAAAGTGACGATCTCCAATTTAAAATATTCTAATTTAAAATTAATCAAGATAAATCTCAGATTATTTAATTTATTTTAAAATAAATGTAATATAAATTTTGATTGACTATTATATATTATATTTTTTAAAAATTAATTTAATAATTTTAAATATTGTAATAATTAAATTTAAATCAAAATATTTTAATATGAAGATATTCTGACTCAGTTTTTCATAAAAATATTAATTAACATTAAAAAATGTTAGAAATTTATTTTTATTTTTATTTAATTTCCTGTCAAGGATTTGCTATTTATTGACACGTCACATATCGGATGCCACATTAGACGCAAATTCAGTCGAAGGAAAGAAGCCAAAAATATCGCAATTATATTTTAATTATATTATTAAAATAAATTATAATTTATGAACTTTTATATTAATGTATTATTTGTATATATTAATTATTTATCGGCTTAAATCACGGAAATATGTTCACCGGTTAATAAGTGATCTTGAGAGAAGTTGGATAGGAATGGGCTGACATACGTGTCAACAATATAAATATATAGGGTTTTTTTTTAATCTTTTAAGAGGAAAATGATAATTAAAGGCAATTTTTTTTAAAATTATTTTGTAAGTAAAAAATTGTTTTATTTGTCAGATTTTTGAGCTTTCTTTGATCAATAAATCATCATATGGTGATGACAATTAGATATTAATAATTAAAGGGTTTTAAAATTTTTTAAATTTCTAAGTTCTCTATTATTTCAAGATATTTTTTTTTATTTTTTTGGAAGAGTAGATACTCCATTAGACCACATATTTATTATATTTATAATAAATTATTCTTTGAGCATATATATATATATATATATATATATATATATATATATATATATGATTCTAATATAATTGACATAAAAGTAACAACGAGGGAGATTATATCATCTAGATTGATTAATTTTTCTAATAAAGTATAAGTAAGAATGATATAAATATAAAACTTAAGTATGAAGATGTCTAATCTTTACTTAGAATGCACAACATATATATATATATATATATATATATATATATATATATATATATATATATATATATATATAAATAAAGTTTGTGTTGCGTCTTTGAAAATCAGTTCGGTAGAGTAAAGTTTTACTTGGTTTAAATTGTGAAATCACACACATGTATTTAAGAGTGAACAAGAAAACTCGAATTTTTATGTGGAAAAAACCTCAAAAGAGGGAAAAATCACTGGTAAAAAGCTTCACTATGTATTTGAGTACAAGATCTTCCGTCGGGATTATTGTATATGAAAGGAACAACAGTTATGTGACAACGATCAGGTTGTAATAGTTACTAGTAGTAGCAGATGATGGTTATGCAACCGTGGAAATCACGAGGAACAATCAATCGAGGAATAATCAGCGAGGAACAATCACTTAAGAAAGAAACAATCGCGAACGTAGGAACAATCAGGAACGCAGGAACAATCATGGTAGAAGTCATCATGATAGACCGAGAGATTAACGGCAGCGGATCAACGTGGCGCCAGTGGTTGATAATGGCTCAGTGGCACGATTGTGCTTGGAGGATCTTTAGAGCTCTCTCATCTCTCTTGCACCCATATGAGGAATGAGGGCTATTTATATTGGAGGCGTCTGTATATGCAAAATCCGAACCACTCCTCTCCATCGGACGGCTCAGGATGATTCCCTTGATCATATGATGTATTTTGTGTATTTGAATGGTCAAATGAAGTCGGAATTGTAAGATCTTTGGCTTGTTGGAACTGACTCGTCGAGACACTCGATTTGACTATAAACACTGAGAGCTTTTAGGAATTTAAGCGATGTCCCAAAGTTTCCAATGATATTTTAAGTGCTTGATCTCGAGCGGTTTCAATTTCGATCGACTTGTTTTGAATCAAGATTCGTGCGTAGAGGAATTTTCGAGGTCATATCGTTATTTTTTATTTTTGGATGATATTATCTCAATCATCCAAAAATATATATGCCAAATATTTGAAAATAACAAATTCTTCAATAAAATTTGCATGTCCATTAACCACATATTTTGAGGGGACAAATCTTCATGTGAGCACAATATTATGATTACGGAAGGCGTACCTGATGTGTATTATGCGCGCACAAGAATTTGGAGTTATGGACTCATCCAGAATGGCATGTGTATGCGGCGAATGTAGCAGCCTGCCGGAGTAATGGCGCAGCGATAGCGAAGTGGATATGAGCGGAGCGTCGGTCGCTGGGCATGGGATAAGCGTGCGGCGTCGCCGAAGCGGGTTGGGCATGGTCAGCGGGTCAGCGGCGGATTACCGCGCGTCTGTGGCAGCGCGGATGGCGGCAGCGGTTTGTCCGCTGCAGCGGGCTGATCGTGCCGAAGCGGCCGATGCGGTCTGATGCGCGTCAGACGGATGGACCGCCGATGGTAGTGACATGGATTTTGCGATTGGCGCGTGACCCGAGGTGTTCGATTTTGTTTGCAGGCGATTTTAGCGATGAAGATTTTCTCTGGGATTTGAATTAAAAGCGTCAGTATCGCGGAGTAATCGGCCGATAGTGGCACCGAAAGGTTTTGTGATTGGCAGCTTCAACGATGGATTCCGGTGGCTCTTTAGTTAGCGGCCAGCGGTTGTCGCAACTTGCAACGTGATGCGTGGCGGAGCCTCGAATCAACGGATGACCCTATTTTGAGCGTCGAGGCCAGCGATCCGGCGGTTAGCGGTCGAAGAATGGTCAGCGGCCGAGTAACTGGTCAGCAGTGGCGGCCAGCGTCAGTAGTCGATGGCAACCGATGATGAGTACGAAGATACCGGCGATAATTCTGGCAGCCAGCGGCGATAGCCCAAGTAGTTAGCGGACGGCGGGTCACAGAAATTAGCGGCAAGCGATCAGCTAGCGGCGTCAGTAAATCAGCAACCGGCGGCCAGTAGTGAATGCGCTAACGGCGGCAGTGATGCGATTAGTGGTGACCTCAGCAGTGGTGACCAGGGTAATCGCGCGAGCGACCTGGTAACCGCTTGGCGGTGTATCAGCGGGATGACCAGCGGCCAAGCAATGACCGACCGGAATGTGATATGACCAGCGGCGGTAGCCAGCGATAATTAATGGTGGCTGATCAGCGGTTGGGTCGACCAAGCCAGCGAGTCAGCGACAATGATGGCAAATAATGCATTTAGTCAAAGATGGCCGAAATAATGGTGGTAATAAGCGAAATTGACGATCACTGAGCCAAAAGATGGTTAGCGATCAATGAAAGGTCAAACATGACGAGTGATGGTCAGCAGATGGCCGCATGAATCAACGGCAACCAGCGAGATGGTGGTGCGTAATCGTGAAATTTTAGCCCGGCAAGGAAGTGAGTGCGTACCAGGGAGTCAAACCGAATAGCAACCGATCGATGGAATCTTATCAATTAGGGAGATAACCGCAGCGTAGTCAGCAATGTGAGCAAGTGACCGGTGGTATGCGTGGCTTTAAATGTGGTCGCCAGCGATAAGAACGCAACCGCAATAGCTTGCAGAAATCAGCGGCGGTACCGGCGGATGGTAATTGGAATTAGGTGTCATGGTCAGCCAGCGCGACAATCAGCGCAATACGATCGTCAGCGAATCCAGCGTATTATGTGCAATGACGGCAAAGGATGGCGCAATGGCACATGATGTGGCAGTGGTGGCCAGCATCAATCAGCCAGATGGTCGAATGACGAGTAGTTTCGGAAGATGGTCGGCACGACGCTTCATTGAAATATGGTAATAGCGAAGGATTTGATGATTAAGGATCAGCGGCAGTGATTAGCGAGCAGGTGGTCGGCGGCAACAAGCGATATATCGGACGGCGTCATAGTGCGAGATGATCAACGATGGTGAAGTGAAGATTGCGTGATAATGGAAGGACCAGCGGCTAAAATGGTAGTGGTAGCCGAGGGATCGGTGCGATGAGGATTTTGACTATCCGAGGATGTTTGTTAAAGTGTTACCCGATATGTTAACTATGTGGAAGAGGTTGAATTGATAACGAGATTTTAACCATCAGGTTGTTTGTCGAGTGTTACGATGCGACTTAATAAGAAATTTGATCCGTGAGATCATCCGAGGTGTGTATGACAACATTTATGGAAGAGTTGATTGATCTGGAGGTTATCAAGGTTGTTTATCATCTTTGCTTTCGATATTTGAATTAATCTATTATCAATTGTTTGTCAAAGATGGCGTTTGAAAATCAAATTTTAATATCCAATCATGCGATGCTATATGGAAGAAATTGAATGATTTTTGACTATCGAGGTTTTGTTAGAGTGTTTTTCTCGATGAATTAACTTGTATGGAAGAGGTTGAATTGAATCGCTAAGGATATTTGACCCATCCGAGGTTATTTCGAGAATGTTACTGATGTTAATGTGGAAAGGCGTGGAAGTCCACCGGACCTTGACTATCTAGGTTGTTTCGAGTGTTACGATGGTTAACACTGTGGAAGAGGTTGAATTGAAGGCGAGATTTTGACCCATGGGTTGTTTGTCGAGTGTTACCCGATGGCGTTAACTATGGAAGAGGTTGAATTAAATCGATTTTGACCCATCGAGGTTGTTTATCAGTGTTACCTACACGGAAGAGGTTGAATTGAATCCGAGGATTTGATCTATGTTTGTTGTCTTTCGATGAATTAACTTGTGAAGAGGTTGAATTATCTCGAGAATTTATCCATGAGGTTGTTTGTCGTGTTACGATGCGTTAACCGTATGAAAGAGGTCAATTGAATCCGCGATTTTGACCCATCGAGGTTGCTTGTCGGGGTTAGATGGCGTATTTGTATGGAAGAGATCAATTGAATTCTGAGGATTTTGACTTATTCGAGGTTGTTTGTCAGTGTTTCTCGATGGCGTTAACTTGGAAGAGGTTGAATTGAATCCTGGGATATTTGACCCATCAGGGTTGTTTATCAAAGTGTTACTGATGACATTAACTGTGTGGGAGTCCAGGACTTGACTTATCGTTGAGGTGTTTTTGGCGTTAACTGTATGGAAGAGGTGGGAAGTCCACCGGACCTATCCTAGGTTGTTTGTCAGTGTTATGGCTAACTTGCATGGAAGAGTTCGAATCAAAACATTAGTTTGTGGTTGTAACAAAGTTGCTCCTTAACCGGTCTTATTTTTCATGAGTATGATTGGAAAATCATAATTTGCAAAACTATATCTCTCAATGTTGAAATATCCTCCAACTTTGACTTGTTTCGATGGTAATCGATTAGATGCTTAGTATGCGATCTTCAGATTAAGAGTTACCCCCATTTTGACAAAATCAAACAAAGTTTGATGAATCTTATTCTTCATTTGAGCTTTAAAAGCTTGAAATGCTCCACCTCGATGGTGGTTTTGATCTTGTTGAAACTTGGTTGCCATACAAGATGAAATAATGAATCGTTTTAGATACAGCTGTTGCATACTAGAAAAATAGCGGTAGAGTAAAGTTTTAGCCAACGTTGTGAAATCGGCACAGTGTTAAAGAGTGAACAACTCGAATTTTTATGTGGAAAACCTCGAAAGAGGGAAAAATCACGAGCTGGCGGTAAAAACCATATGTATGTTTGAGTACAAGATCTTCTCGATACGGATTATGTGTATGACAAAGGAAGACTATGTGATAACGATGTTATGTGACTAGTAGTAGCAGATGATGATGTGAACTGTGCGGGCAATCAGTGAAATCGAGGAACAATTCTTGGCGAAATAACAATCACGGCGAGAGAACAATCACGGTAGAAATGTAGGAACAATCAATGAGCGAGGAACAATCACTACAACAATCGGTAGAAATCATCATGATGGAGGCAAGAGAGATAAGCAGGATCGGCGGGTGGCAATACGGTGGTTCCGTCAGTGGCATTGTCTTGGAGGATCTTTAAGCTCTCTCTCTCTCTCTTGCTTGCCCCTCTATGAGGAATGAATATATTGGAGGAGTGACGTCTCATAAATACATGCAAAATCAACCACTCCCTCATGGATGGCTCATGATGATTCCCTTGATCATAAGTATTTTGTGTATTTGAATGCTTAAATGAAGTAAGATCTTTGGCTTGTTGGAATCATCGACGATTTATATACTCCATATTTGAGAGCTTTTAGAATTTAACCGATATTAAAGTTTTCAATGATATTTTAAGTGCTTGATCGAAATTTCAATTTCGGACTTGCTTTTAAGATTCGTGTAGAGAAATTTTGGTCATATCAGTTTGATTTGGAAAAATTATATTTGCCAACTCACCATCTGCCATTTTCAAACTATAGCATATTTATTATTTATTATTTATTTTATTATTATTATTATTATTATTTTTTTTTGGAAATGTTGAGTTGCTAATATTTAATTTTGAAAATTTTAATAATAATTATTAAAGTTTGGATAAGTTTTTTAAACATGTTTTAAAATAATTTGTAAAAGAAGTAATATTAAAAGAAATCTTATTAGTAGTTGAGAATTTTAACTTTTTTAGAAGTCTTGGGTTCAGATATATTCGTATGAGTTTGATTAAATCTGCTCAAATGTCCCAAAAAAAATATTGGAGGATAATTTATAAATTAGTGAATGATCTATTAAAATTTTTTACATCCTACACATGGCATCAATATGAGATGAAACATGCTCTTAGAAGGCAATTTCAGAAAAAAATTATAAGTCAATTTGAATGTTTTAAGATTATATTACATATAATACATAAATATTTAATTTAAAATTATACTATATTTATTTAAATTAATTTTAATATTTTAAAAATGCATGCAATCCAAAATTTTTTTTATGAAGACTTAAACTCTCATATAAGTTATGAGCAATTACATTTATTTTGTGATACATATAATATAAATATAAATTTAAATAGATTATTTATATGAAATATTTCTTTAAATTTAGTCAACTTGGTTAGTTCAAATATTAGAAATTATTATTAAAATCTTAAAAATTAATTTTATTTACATTAAATTTAAGATTACTACATTTAATAATTAAATAAAATAATAACTCTTTTGTCGGACCATAGTTGATGTGTAATCATGTGTGAAAATCACTAATTTCTCATCAGGCTTTTAATATTGAATTTTGATTGACTCGTTGAAGATATATGTAATTTGATTTTACAATGGGCTCATTCTATAGCAATGAGTTCTTTCAAATGAAACGTTTTTATTTAATGAAATGATAATCTCTATTAATGACTTCTTTTATGTAAAGTATTATTATTCAATGAAAAACAAGAAAAAATCTAACTAATTATAAATTTTAGATTTATATATATATATATATATATATATATATAACAACAACAAGCCTTTATATATATATATATCTATATATATATTTTTTTTTCATTATTTTCTATTTAAAATTCAAATTCTTTAATTCTAATAAAAAGACATTTTATATTCATAACCAAGTATTTTTTTATAACTCTACCTTTCTTAACATAAGTCAAATCTAATATATCTACTCTCTAATCATCCTAGAAGGGACATGTTGCGATCAAATCATATAAAGTGACTCTTGTTGAGAATTTTGAATGTGGCATATAAATTTATATATTTATCTTGTCGATTTTTAAGCATATTAATTTTATGATCAAATAAAATTAATTAATTTTAAGCTTTTGAGACATCTTTTTTTTATGGAATTATCATGTGTAGAGTCTATATTTTATTTTATTTTTAATTTAAAATAAAATGAGATTTACTAAAGTATAAATAAGATCATAGTCTCCATTCTAAGGAGTTCTTATTTTTCTCACATCACATTCTGAGTGAAAAGAAGGCTCTCTCTCTCTCTCTCTCTCTCTCTCTCAAGAACACAATTTTAGAAGTGGAAGGTCAAAATTTTTACAATAGCTCTTCTATAGATGCAGGTACGCTTCCGATTAAATCTTCATGATGATTTGACATGAGATTCAGGAAAGATAAATTTATTTTATCTTCATATGTTTTCAACAAGTGGTATTAGGCGGTTATCTTGAATGGTTGAAATGACTTTTTCTTAATCTTTTTTATTGATTATTTAAAATTTTAGATCAAAGTACATGATTTAAAATTTTTTGAGCAAATAATTTGGCCATGTGTATGATATCATATAGTAAAACATTATAGCTAAAGTTTACTTTATACTTTGATCACAATTTTAATTTTTTTTATGTGATCAATATGTTTATTCTCTAGTATGATTTTAATTTGAGAAATACAATTCATATTGATCATATGAATTTGATTCAAGCATCTTAATCTTTCATTTTTTAAAATTTTGTAAGATTATGATTAATGCTTATAATTATTTTCTTATTATTATATTTTAAAAAAATGAAAGAAGATGAATCATTTTTTGAAATTGATACTTTAAATCGTAAAGATGAATTGCATTTGCTTGGTTTTATGAGCAATTAGTGATAATTACTTATGGTGCATCTTTTTTTTATTAAGATAGTTATAAATATTTATTGACCTCACTTTGAGAGTGAACTCTCAACTTCCTCATCATGATCTGACTCTTGTAGACACTAAAGTTTATTATTCTTAAAACACTTCTAGTGATTAGGTGAACACTTAACTTTAGCAGACTTAGAAGAGTTAGCCATAGGAATAGGTTATGCCTTGATTTAGGAAGACTTGCTTATGGCTTCTTCTTTCAAACCAAACCTCAAATTCAAATTCCAAATCAAATCCAATCCCATATCAAATGATTGAAACCCATGATTAAATTCAAATTCCAAATCCTTTTAAGCCCTTTGATTTTATCTTATGGACTTAGCCTTAAGCAAATTCAAATCAATTCAATTGATTTTCTCAAGATCATAAATCTAATCTCAAATTAAATTACAACCCATAAATCAAATTCAACTCCAAATGATTGAAACCCATGATTGAATTCAAACTCCAAAATATCTTCCTGAGCCATATGAACCATCTTCATATGCTTAATCAAAATTTTCTTCAAACCAAATCAAATTTGGTTGATTTCTTTATAAATCATCATTCCTTCATTTATATTCACAAATATAAATGAAAAATTCAAACAATTCAAATCAAATCAAAATAAACCAAATCAATTCCATAGCCCTTGACCACATCCCTCAATTTGGTCAAATTTGCTTCCATATCACTCCAAACTCAAGTGATTTTTCATGAATCATTTATATCTTCATTTATATTCATAAATATAAATAAAATATAAATCCAAATGGCCAAAACCAAACCCAAATTAAATCAAATTCCCAATTTTAGCCTTTTTGCCAATTTCTTGAAACTAGATGATACTCAAATCAACTCAAAACCCATGAATTTCTTCATAATTCAATCACCACTTCAATCATTGTTCGAAATATAAACACAAACTATAATTATCAATCCAAATCCAAGTCAAGTTTGACCCCTTTTGACTTGAGATTATCAAATGAACCAAAATCCATTGGGCTTCAAATCACTTGCAATTGGATTTATATTTCCATCTTAAGTCTATATGTGAGTTCAATTAAACTTGAATCAAGCCATGATCAAACCAATTGACTCATTTAGGTCCACATGACCCAAAGTGACCTAAAAGATATTTTTGAGCCAAGTTCTAATTCAACCAAAATTGGATTGAATTAAGCACATCCAAAACCCATATCATGATCACAATCATCTAATTATATCTTGGGTAGTCAAACCAGTCAACCTAGCATTGACCAAGTCAACCTTTAGCCTAAATGAAACCCAAACCAAAACCCACCATATACCAAATAGATTGAAGCCATTGACTCAAATCCACTCATAATTAATGATTGAATATGACCAAATGCTCAATTAGCCAAACCAAGTCCAATTGGCCATTTGATCGAAGTTGACCAAAATTGGCCTAAAAGGCCAAAATGGGTCAAATCATTATTTGTCTAAATTGATTCAACCAATAGCTTAAGTTCATTCCAAATCACTTATTGAACTTGACCAAAGCAATGATTAAGCCAATTTGACCAATTGGTCAACTTGACCCAACCTAGCTCAAATTGACCTAAAGGGTCCAATTGGCCAAAATCTAAATTAAATCCAAATTAAACCAACCAAAGCCCAAAATCCTTTTCAATTAACCAATTGAACATGAACCAATAACCAAACCCAATTTGGTCAAATTGGTCAAATTAGTCCAAATTTATTTGAATCTAAATGAGACAAAAATCAAACCTAAGCCAAATTAATCAAAATCAATTGAACCAAAATATTCAAAATCATCATATGAACCTAACCTAAGTTTGGTTTGAATTTGACCAATTGGTCAACCCAATCTAACCCAAATGAGCCTATTTTGACCATATGAAGCCAAATCACCCAAAGCCACCTTATGGAACCTTGGTGACCTAACCAACCCAAATTAACCCTAGGTTAGTCCCAAACCAGCCCAAATCCAAGTGGGATCCAAGGGACTTGACCATTGGACAAGCTCATTTGCATTGGATTCTTTCATAGGCAAGTCCACTTTGCCTCTCCCATGACCCTCCACTTGCTAAATGAGGCATTCCTAAACTCCCTAGCCCAATCCAGCCCTAGCACTTCCCATGGACTAAGCAAAACAAGCCAAGTCACTCCCCTCATGGTCAACCCCATAGGCAAAGGCAAAGATCAATCCCACACCATCAACCCATATCTTGCCTTGAGCTCCCTGCCTCCCTCCACACTTGGTGCTACATTTGACGACCCCTCCGAAATCGATAGTGAATCAACTATTTTAGGGATGAATCCGTCCATCAAGTACAATTAAGAGTATACCCCCCTCAATTGAGATTCTTCATGAATTGCATTGTGAGACTCCCATAGCCATTTTCAAAACCACCGAGCTTTTGAAGCATTCAGCTTCCTCGATCCATTCCTCCTCCCCTAAAAAGCCAAAACAAGACAACCTTCTCCTGTAATACTCCTCCACTTGATCAAACCTCAATTCCTTGCACCCACACCATCCACATACTTTGTTGAGGCCAACCAAATCATCTTTCACGCCTTTGGAGATCAGTTGGCGAGGCTCCTACATGTGTGGCAGTGGAACTCTACACTAAATCAAACCCAAATCTCCTCTGAGCCTCAGACTAGGCATGCTACCTCATGACCTAGATGAAGTAATTTCTTAAAACCATCGGTTTAAAAAAATTTTGTTAGAGATTTTGAAAGAAATTCAAATGTCATGCATTTTTTATCGTTAGATGTGTTCCTCTCCTTTTCTTAAGATGAACAATTTGAACCCAATATGAGCTGCTCGGATCGAACAGGGAAAGATGGACGACATTCGTCTTTCATCACTTACAAGGAGAAAGATCGCATCCATCATTGATCGAATAGGCGGTGATTAAATCACGTTAGATCAACTCGATTTCTCCCTAAATCATGGATAAAATCGTTATGGTCTTAGATGGACGATCCATAGAGTTAGTGCATCCCTTTGCAATGGTGGATGTGACAACTTAAATAGCCAATCTCATCGCGTCACGTTAGCCACCACATGGCTCGATGGGATTAAGGCTTTAATTAAGCTTAAATAATCTATTTTAAGCCTAAAACTTTTAAAAATTATAACTGATCCTAGAAAAATCCAAAAAAAATACAAAGGGCTCATTTTAAAGATATTTGAGTAAAATGTAGGAAAATTATTAATTGATTTTGAATAGATTTTGGCTTAATTAAGGTTTAATTGAAAATCTAATTAGCTTATTACTCCTTAATTAATAACTCAATTAATCTCAAATTTTTTGTGGATGTTTAGGGATGACCTCTATCTCTCCTATTTTTTTGGGATTTTATTGGTTTTAGGAAAACTATTTGATTAAGCCTTAATCACTCTCTTAATTTGATTAATGATAATTAGTGAATGATCAATAGCTTAATTAATTATTTAAGCCTATTTACTTCTATTGAACAGTAAGGGAGCTTAGGGAATATGATTGGGATATTTTTTCTAATTCATTTCCTAAGTTTTCTTACTTTTTAAGATCAAATTAATGATTAATGAAATAATTGCTTAATTAATTAATTATTAATTTTTAAAAGAGAGCATAAGTGATCAAATACGGACTTAGGAATTGAGATTAAGGCCTCTTTCTTGATCTCTTTCCTTAGGTTAATTTCATTTAATTAATTGAACATGCTTAATGCTTAACAAATGGATTAATGAGCTTAATTAACTTAATCTAAAATTCAACTCACATCTAATCCACTTTAAACAATTTTGAGTAGCCCTTTAGATGTTTAATAATCTAAAATAATTTATTGAAATTATGGTTAGCTTATATGTGTAAGAAAATCATAAAAGTAATTAATTAAATCCCTTAAACCCAATTAACTATTAGTCATGAGCCAATTGCATTAGACCACTTTTATTTTTTAGGAGCATTGCTAATTTACTTTTCATGTGGTTGCATATCATATTATTATTAATTAGTTAATTAACTTAATGTGATCAAGGTAGTAAGGGTTAATTAATTGACTTAATTCATACCCTAACCTAATTAAGACATAAAATCAACCAAATTATTCTTCATGAAACTAAATTAACTCACACATGGGGGATGAGATTAGGATTAACAAATCTCATTTCCTTATATCAAATCAAACATGAAAATGAATTGACATTAAAGAACTTTGGTTTGTTTTAAATAATGTTATTTAGTTTGATTGTCTTTGGGAGTTAATTGATCTGAATGAAATCACATGCTTGTGTTGTTTGATTTCTTTCCAATCATGCTAAATATTGTATGCCACTTGTACTCTTGCATTCATGTCCTTGAAATTAATCAAATGAAAATTATTTTCTTTATGTCAATTTACATGTGTTGATTTAAATTAAAAATATGTGTGGCTAGTGTCATTATTAAATCTCAAATATATTTTCAAAAGTTTACTAATGATTGAATATACATATATATTGTAAATTTAGTAATATATATACATAGGAAATGAAAGTGAATATAAATTTAGAGTGTGAAATAAAGTCTCATCCTTACATTCATGTGTTGATTTGTATAAGTAAGAATGTTAGCGGTATATTAGTCCCATCAGGGATACCTTAGTTTAAGTAGAGGTTCCTACCGTTCCCTTGGTGAAATAATGGATGTACCACTTGATTTCATTCTTATGCATTTGGACATTAGAACTTAGATAGAGATTTAATTCATTTACACAAAATAAATAAATCAAATCTTAATACAATTTTTGCATGGCTTTCTATTCTTGTAGTTGTTTATACATCCATATATATCTAAGGATAGCGGGTATATTACTCTGGACATTCCAGTGACTTTAAGTAGCTCAAGGAGGTTCTACTTGGTTCCCTTGGTGAGAATAATGGTGACGTATTTGCTTAAAACTTTAATACATGTGGATGTGTAATAATGAATTGAAACCTCTTTTTCTATTAAAAATACATGCATTCATACTTTGTTTATTTGGTTGAGTTGATTAGTCATGTGATTTAAGGTTCTTTTCTTATGCTTTTGCATAAGAATTTAGATAAAGCTTTAAATTAATATGAAAAAATTATTCAACCAAATGAAATGTCAATTCCAAATATATTTACTTACATTCATCATTTAAGCATGCTAAAATACAAATTGCATGTATAGCCTTAAGATTTAATCATATGCATGATATACATGATGGAAAGAAATGAACAAACATGTGTTATGTGATAGTAATTCATTTCAACTAATCTTAAGATGCCTTTTTTATTGAATGAGTTTATTTAAAGTGAACCTAAACTTAGGATTAATTAAAACATATAATAAGTGATTCACTAAAGGGAATTGATTAATTAATTTGCTTTAGATGTGACTTAAGGTAGGGATAAAGAGAGTGATCTCTCTTTCTTTCTCTTCATAACACTTAGTTATTTTGTGTAGGTCAAATGAAACAAAAGAAAATGTGAAGTAAAATTTACAAATTAATTAAACCATTTAAAGTAAAACCACCCATGATAATTAAATGTATTTCATACTTAGAAAATCTTAACTCTAAAGCTTATTTAGGATATGCCTTAACATACACATTAAGTCACCATTTCTAGCTTTGTGTTATGGTGGTGTATGGTTTGATGTATGCTTGTTTTGTGAGTTCATGTTGTAGGACGGATGTTAGGTGTATGTGCGTAGGCTGGATGTTAGGTCATGGTTAGCCTAATTATATTTTCTGTAGGAGATTATGCTTAAGGGGACTATAAAATATAAATATTGTTGTGTAGGTTGCTTAACCCAGCATAATCTACATTAGACATTAGGATAGACTTGGATACCCATGTGCGGATACTAAGTCTAAATTATTCATATTGTATGGTGTGTTTAGCTAACACCATTTCACAAGTGTAGTTAGATTTACTTTTCCATTCTTTTAATATAATTCATTAGAAATTTGGTTAAGTGTTATGGGGTTACAAATGAACATTGGCAAGAAGGTTTAATCACGGGTGCCATGTGATGCCTAAAAGCTTACCAAAATAAATGAAATAAATCAAATGAAGAAATTGAGGGAGGATGAAGACTTGAAGATCCCCCATAACACTTATCATTTTGTAACTTGTAATTATTTTTTTATATCTGGATGTATAAGGCTCGGTTATCCATTTCCTTTCAAGTTATGCAGTGATACCCGACACCAACCTATTATTCTTTCACATTGATGTTATAAATTGTTTGATGATTTATTTATATTGTGCAATAGAAATAGCATGTATTTTTTAGTTTCTTCATGATTGATGATTTAATGTGTGGAATATTTACCCCAACTATAACTTAACTAAATTTTCTAAAACAACTTATGACCTCACATAAAGCTTAGGTATTAAATCAAGATAATAAAATATTTAGCAATCCCTTAGCTCGATGTTGTATGCTTAATATCATGCATATCATTTTATTTCACTCTTGCTTGAGAGGGTTTCCATCTTTACTAGATAGAAATAAGGCTTGACCTTTGAGAGCCTATGATGGAAAATACTTCTTTCTTTTTTTAGCCCATAATAAACTTCACCACAAATTTAGGGATATAAAATCTTATAGTTTGTGTCAAAAATAAAGAGTCCAAAATCAAATAAAATTTGCATTAGACTAAGTCATTATTCATACCACTCATGATCTAGTCTCTTAGAGAGTGGGTTTAAGAACTTTAGTTTCTTTCTAAATAATAATAACCTCATCTTACAAAGCATATGACTTGACCACATGATTTTAAAATGTAGGAGTTAGGCCACTCTAGAGATTATAAGTCTAGTCAGTAGTTTACCCTCTATTATGGAGGTGAACAATATACCCACTTTTGCCTTTGATTTTGGTTTGCGCCTTAAAAGCTCCCTAGATTTAGGATCCGAGGTTGTTTCCCTTTGGAGTTATAAGCATAAATTCTACTCTTAGGCATTTTCACAATCTTGTATTATGAATTATAAGTCCTAGATTTTTAATAAAATTTTAAGTCAAAATATAATTCTCCTCAATTTCAAATATATAAAACCATATGATAGTTTGGGATGCTCATTCTTCCTTCTAGTATCATGACTATCTCCTACTCATCTTCTTTTGACTTTGATAATAAGTCTTTCCTTTTGATCTATCTATTTGATCTTTCAAATATAACCAATTTATTGATAGTCATATCTTTGAATTCTTTGGAGATAAGAATTGCCTACTTTTGTCGAGTATTCTAAGGAACTCACATTCTTTAGGATAATTAACTATGGGGCTTATGGGACTAGAACTAGGTTTAAATATACCTACTTTATTTATCTATGTAAAAAGAGAAAAAAATCTACGGTATAAGACCCATAATGCCTTAGAGTCCTTATTAGGTGATTAGGTTCATGTAGGGTAGTTGTAGTGAAATTTATATATATTCTTGCCTTCATCTATCCCCTTTCGGAAAGAGGATAAATGAAAATAAAATATACATAATATCTTATTAGGATGTCACGCTAGCGGATGTTCTTATTGGGGTGATGGTGCGACATTGAAGAGGTATCTTGTCTGAAGACAAAAGTCACTACCCTACAATGGACCTAATAACCAAGGACTCAAGATTATGGGTCTTTAGAATATACTGATTCTTCCCCACTTTTGAAAAGTAAAGCAAAATTTATTTTAAATCGGGTTTGTTAAATTCCCTACAAGGCAAGCCCCATAGTTATTACATCCTAAGGAATGAGGAATACTCTTGATTAAGGTAAATGATTATTTTCTTTAAAGTTTTGAAAAGGTAGGACTATCAATCGATTGGTTTATTTTTAAAGAGTCAAATGGGATCGATCAAGGGGAGGGAGTTCTTATCGAAGCCAAATGGAAAATAAGTAGGGGATGCTTAAGATACTAGGAAGCCTAGTAAATAGACTACCATATGGTTGAGATTTATATTTTAAAATTGAATTAATTTATTTGAGTTGAATTTTTATTAGAAATGTGACTAATTCCATGATGCAATATCATGAAAATTCCTAAGATGTGAGGATTTATACTTATAGCCCAGCGAGGGGAAGCAACCTCATAACCTAAATCTTGGGAGCTTTGGCGCCAAAAATATACTAAAATCTAGGCAAAGTGGGTATTACCTCCACAGAGAGGATAAACCACCCGTGGACTTACAGTCACCGGGGTGCACTAACTCCTCCTATGGTTTTAAAATATGTAGGAAAGTCATATGTTTATGTAAGATAGCAAGACTGTTATTTATTTAGAATGAGACTAAGTCCTTAAACACACTCAAGAGACTAGATCATGCAAGGGCATGAATTCATGACATAAATCTAATGTAAAATTTTCATATATTTTATTTTCATTCTAGACAATCATTTGACTCAAGCTATAAGATTTTTTATGCCTAATGCATGAGAAATAAGATTATGGTTCAAAATCAATAAGATAGGGAGGTATGTTTCCACCATGGCTCTCATAGGTCAAGAAGTTCTCCAAGATGGAAGCCCTCAATCAAGTGAAATAATTTGCTTTTGCATGATGTTATAAAAGAAAGTACACATTCAGAGAGAATGCTAATTCTTTAATTTTGATTTAAACTTAGGCTTTAAGTGAGGTTATGAGTTGTTTATTTTTAATTTTGAGTTGATTAATTTGGTAGAAGTTTTTCCTAAGAGTCTAATCGTCATCCGGACCATACATCAAAGCAAGGAAAAAACATGCCATTTCTAATGCATAAACTAAACAAAATATCAAATATTTTATAAAGCTAACATAAAAGAATAAAGGCCATTTGTGGTAGGGCACCACCACATAAACTCAAAAAAAAAAATTAGGTAGCTAAGCTCTTCTAACTCGGATTACAAATGAATTAATTACAAGCAAGGAATTCATGTTATGGGGTCTTCATTTCATCATTTCTTTTTTCTTCTTTTGGTTCCTTCTTTTGGATGGTTGGAATGTGGTTGCTCTAAAGGCTTCACATGGTACATAAGATGAGATCTTATGACCAATGTTCATCTAATCTAACTAACACCTACAAAATAGAGATTAGCTAAACAAACCATACAATTCCCAAGCATGTATATTGGACTTAGTACCCCACACATGGGTAATCAAGTCCATCCAGCCTATTGGATTATGCTTTAGAGTATAAGCACCTGCACAACAAAAGCAGTTGTATTTTTATTACAGTTCCATTTAAGCACAATCCCCTATAGAAGATAATGATTAGACTAAATCATCCTACCATTCAGTTTATGCACATTCACCCTAACATTCAGACTATAAATAATACATCACAAAATAAAACATGCAGCTAACCTAATGCTAGAAATGGTGACTTAGCCTAATGTGTGTGTCATTTAGGGTTTGTGTGGTATGTTTAGCTATGGCTTTAAGGTTTAGATTTCCTAAGTATGAAAATGTTCAACTAAGAGGATGATTTCAATTTATGTTGTTTAGTTGCTTTGAGGTTAATTTTATTTTGTATTTTTGGTTTGATTTAGGTGAATCCTACAATTAATTACTAAGTTATAAAGAGAGGAAAAGAGAAGAGAAGTTCTCTTTCCTTCCTTACCCTAAGTAATTTTTAAAGTAGGTTCATATTTGATTTTGTTTAGTGAATGTTTTATTATGTATTTTAATTAATCCTAAGTTTAGATCTTCCCTAAACAAATCTATTAAAAGAAAGATATTTTAAGATTAAGTAAAGTGAACTAATATCACAAAACACACATCACTTTATTTTTTTCCCAACATGTATAACATGCATATGGATGAATCTAAGCATATCTATACATACAAGTGGAAATGTTTAGCACACTTTATGATGAATGCTAAGAAATGTTACTTAAGAAATTTGTGGATGCTTTATGATGCATTATTTTCATTGAGTAGAAAATGGTTATTCTTTTATCCTTTATTCATATGCACATGTATATTTATGAAAGGCATAAGTGAGTCTGACACCATTATGTTAGCACCGGTGTAAGGTATAAGATATACTTAGGGCTACTTAAAGCCTTGGGTTGTCTAGACTAATACCACTTTCCTTAAATACATATGCATGTACAAAAGAGATAAATTGGAAAAATAAAGATGCAAAGTTTATGTAAATTTAATTTTTGGTTTGTTTATGCAATTTATGTGTGTAAATGTAAGATCCTTCTTAAGTTATAACATGTAAGAGGATAAGAGTAGATTTTAAGCAAGTGTTATATTATTTTAAAAGAACTATGCACTTTGCAAATCTTATCCAAAATCCATGTTAAGAGTAAAGAAAGGATATAAACATAAGACACATTCTTATATTCACATGCAAGCTTATAAATAAAGTATAAGTAGCATACCTTTCAGTTTTGATATTTGATTTATAAGTCTTGAAAAATAATTTTGAATTTAATAATGATAATAGCCATTCATATTTTTTACTTTAGTCAAAACATGCAATTTGACATAAAGGAAACATTTCATTTTAATTGTTTTAAAGGAAAGAATGCATGATTTTCATATGACATACATATTTAGCATGCTAACAAAGAAATAAGATAAAAGTAATGTAAATTCATTCACCTAATTAATTCTAAAGATAATCTTATGAAATAAGAAAGTTCAAAGTGAATTAAAGTTTATTTAGTGTGAACTTTGTTTTGAATTTGCTTTATGTTTGATTTAGGAAATGTGAAGGAATGTTTGCTGGTCTAACCCATTTCTCTCATATGTGAGTTAATTTAGTTTGTTCTTAGGATTATTAAGTGATTTTTATATTTTTGTTTAGGTTAAGGTGTGAATTAAGTGTGTTAATTACCCTTATCTACACCACCTTACTTAACCAAATAATTATGAGCCAATGGATGGCATAAAATCACACAAAGAATTTAAATTAGCAATGCACCTAAGAAAGAAAGGGGCCTAAAGCAATTGTCTCATGATTAATGATTAATTAAGATAAAGGGTTTAATTTAAGTACTTTCATAACCCCTCTTACACATGTGAGTTGAATTTTGTTTTCCTCAATGTACTTGAACACCCTATGCACCTACCCAACATGAATTAGTTAAGTTCTGAAGGTTTTAGAATTTTATCAAATTAATTAGGTAGGTAATTAGTGGATTAGAATAGTGAATTTAGATTAATGAAGAAGAAGAGGGGTTTAAGGAATAGCTTAAGGAAAATATCCCAAAATTATTCCCTAAACCTCTTATTCATTTAAACAAACCTTAATTAACTCAATCAAGGGGTTAAACCAGATACACACTTAATTATGCTTAATTACATTAAGAGAGTAATTAGGAATGAATCCCTAATTAAGACATTAATAAATCCCAAGAAAATTGGGAGGCGAAGTCATCCCACTAAATACACATAAGAAGTTTGAGATTAATTAATGAAATAATCGAGTAATTAGCCTAATTATATTCCTAATAAAACCTAAATTTAGAAAATAACATTGTTCAAAATCCATCAAAATCAATTTTATAGTATTCTACATTCAATTATCTTTCATATGCAATTTATTTCATATTTTTCTAATTTTTCTACACTTATATATGAATATTTGAAGTTTCCATGATTAATTAGGTAATTAATCTCTTAATTAATATCCCTAATCCCACATCGAGGGCTGATGCGGTGCGCTTTCCATATGGTGCGATGGGAGGTTATTAAAGTTGTCACATCGTAGCACCGCATCAATGGAGGTGCTATGCGCTTTCTCCCTGTCCGTCCGATCAAGGATCGGACGGCTGAGATTAAACCTGCGGTATTAAAGGATTAATCCATGGACCCTATGTGTTTTAATCATGGTCGTCCATCCAAAATGTGCAGATGGACTGCCCATGATTCATCCCTGAGTTCTCTTGTGGGAAAAGGGAGCCATCCACCTTCCATGGCAAGATAAATTATTGAGCTTGGATTGAACCCAAAACTTACCCACACCATCATCATGCAAGGGAGATCACATCCAACAGCTAGTTTCACATGGGATGAAACTTCACTTCGACAAAGAGGAGATGAAATTATGCTGGTTTAATGGCATACCTCACGAGCTATCGCACTCGAGTCCCTTGAAGTAAGTTCGTCTAATGGAGACAAAACCTTATTGAAGTTTTGAGGTGTTGAAATTGGATGGATCTTCGTATAGGCCAAGTTCACCTTCAAGTGGGCTCGATCTTGACCAAGAACACTCTTCCTTTCCTTGGAACTTGAATGAAGCTTGGAGTGAGTTCAATTTGATCCTCTGAAGGTGCTTGAAGGAGGAATTAATTGATTTTGAGTATTGGATGAGATGGAATTTAAGTGGAGCTCCCTTGTTTTTAGTCTATGAAAATTGAGAAATGAGAAATTCAAAATCACTTTAGGAAGCTTGGGGAGACTTGGAAATGGTTCCTATAGCTTTCCTGCACAATCAATTGGAGTGATGAATTGAAATGAAATTAGGGGGAGTATATATCCCCCTAGAGAAATCGGATGGCCGAGCCTCCCTTTGTCATTTTTGATCAATTAACCAGATTGGATCAGTTTGTTAGGCTGTTAGGAGTTTCACATGGGTTGGTTTTGAGTGTAGAGTGGAGTAGTGGAGCTCCCATGTTCCTTAATGGAGTGGAGGAGGGATTCCATGTGCTTAATTTCAAGTGAGGTGGTCAGTTTTAGCCTTAGGTTGGGTTGGGCTAACCCAAACTCATTGAGTTAGGTGCACCACACTCACTAGTGTCCACTTGGTCCACTAAGAGGGTGCCAAGTGGTCATGAAGAGGATTTGACCAAATTCTAAGTGAATTTGGCTTATCCTATGGCCTGGAATAAAATGGTCATTTAGCTTGGGTTTTAATTTGAATATATTTGGTATGATTGAAAAATGGGTTGGGCCAAGTTTCAATGGATTTGGATTTGATTTTGATATGATTTGGCTCGTTGACCCATTTAGGTCAAAATGGGTCAACTTGGATCAAGTTGACCAATTGATCAATTGGGTCAAACTAATGGTTGGGCAAGTTCATATGACCATTTGAAATGTGTTGGTTTTGGTTTGGTTCAATTTGATTTATATTTGGTTTTGGTTCAATTGAGTTCATTTAGGTCAAATGGGTCAAGTTAACCAATTTGACCTGACCTATTTGGGTTAGGTCATGGGTTGGCTTAGGTTTTATTGGTCATATGAAATGGATTGGTATCTTTATTTCCAATCAATTTTAGTTTAATTTAAATTTGGATCAGTATGATCCTTTAGGTCAAGTTGGGTTCAAGGTCAATTGGGCTAGGTTGTCTAGTTGGCCAATTGGAGCTTTGGTCAAGTTGAACAATCATTTTAGAATGAACTTGACCCATTGGTTTCAATCAATTTGGCTTATATCAAGTTTTGACATTTTGACTTTTTTAGGTCAAGTTGGGTCAACTTAGGTCAAGTGGCCAATTGGGCTAGGTTATCTCAAGTGATGATTTGGTCAAGTTTAAACATTGGTCATGAATGAGTTTTGATCAATGCTTTTAATCAATTTGGCATATGGTGGATTTTGGCTAGTTTAGGTTTCATTTTGGCTAAGTGTTGACTTGGTCAACCCTTAGGTTTGACTTGGTTTGACCTAATTTGAGTGATTGATCATCTTATGATGATTGTTGTTCACAATGTGAGGCTTAGTTAGTTCAATCCAATTTGGTTAGGATTAGAATTTGGCGTAAGGGTACTTTAGGTGACTTTGGATCAAGTGAGCCTAAGTAGCTCAAATAGTCAAAACTTGATTTGAGTTTGATTGAACTCACATATGGACTTATGATTGAAATATAAATCCATTTTGCAAGTGATTTGAAGTCAAATGGGTTTTGGTTAATTTGATAATTTCAAGTTCAAAAGGGTGAACATGAGCTTAACTTGGGTTCGATTTTTGAGTTTTGGTTTGGTTTTGAAGTTTGTGTTTATATTTGGATTCATGATTGTAGGGTTGATTGAATCATGAAGAAAAATCAATGGTTTGGCTTGATTTGAAATTGATTTGGCTAAGTTCAAGATTTTGACTTGAAAGGCTTAGGTTGGATTTTGATTGAATTTGAGTTTGATTTTTGGATTTGATTTTGGATATTTGAATTCATATTTCATTTATATTTGTGAGTATAAATAAGAATATAAATGGGTTATGAGAAAATTTCATGAATTTAAGTGATTTGAACTTAATTTGAGCTAAGTCCATAAAAGGGAATCAATGTGACTTAGGAAAGATTTTTTATTAGGATTTGAATTTGGAATTTAGTTTAATTTATTTGAATTTATATTTAATTTATATATGTGAATATAAATGAGAATATAAATGGGTTGTGAGAAAATTCTTTGAATTTGAATTGATTTAGATTTGATTTAGGCTAAGTCCATGAGAGGGAATCAATGAACTTAGAGAAGATTTTTTTGAATTTTGGAATTTGGTTTGATTGATTTGAATTTATATTTTATATATATGAATATAAATGAGAATATAAATGGGTTGTGAGAAAATTTCTTGAATTTGAATTGATTTAGATTTTAGTTGAGCTAATCCATGAGGAATCAAAAGAGTTAGGAAATATTTCTAACTTGGAATTCTAATCATAAGCTTTAATCATTTATTTGGATTTGATCATAAATTTCAATCATTTGGAATTGATTCAAGTTTGTAGAAAATCAAATTAAGTTGGAATTGATTTAAGTTTGACTTGAAGGAAGGAAGGAGTGAATTTGGTTCAAGTATAGGGTAGAAAATTTTCCTAACACCCAAGGCATGACTATGGATAACTCTTCTAAGTCTTTGGGGCTAGGTTGAGTGTCCATCTAATCACTAGATGTGTCTTAAGACTAAGGAACTCTTAAAGTATAAGAGAAGTCATATGTCTAAGATGGAGGGGTTGAGAGCTCATCCTAAAAATGAGATCAACAATAGTGATTTCTATCTTTCGAGATAGTACACTATTCCTTGATGTCATACCCTATCACCTCAATAAGTACATCCTCAGATCTACATGGTATTCCCCATACACACACACATCATCAACCAAAATAAACACCACGATTTTCTAGCGACTCCACTAGGGATGGTTCCTCTCTCCATCTCTTGTAGATAATTGTTACCTCTAAGCATCAATAATGGACTTGTATTTCATATGAGTCCAAGACTATCTTTCCTTCCATTAGCACTTAGCTTGTTTCATTCTTAAGCAAAAGCCAACATCCTCTAAGTTTTAGGACCTCACTCCTTGTAGGTCCTAGAACCCCTATTGAGTTCCCCAACAGGTGCAAAATAAAATTAACTCATGAAAGGAAATGATAAAAATTTAGAACCTCCTTACCACTAGCTTGGTGAGGCAAGGTTCATCTTAATGATTAAGAAAATAAACTCTTTTGCAAAGTGGCACTTTACAAAAGCACTCTTTCAAAACTCACATAACAAATAATTTTGCACAAAATTTTCAAAAAAAAAAAGGAAAAGAAAAAAAAGAGAAGCTCAAAACTCATATAACCAAACCTCACCTAACAATCCCCATGATTGTTACATGGAGGTTCTTTTCAAAATCAAGAACCAAATCATCTTTTCAAAAACACTTTTTTTTTTTTTTTGAAAATGACCGCATTCATTCAACATACTTAAAATTGTTGAATGAGAAGTCTATCTTCAAATAAAATCATAGCATAGGATTGAAACCTCACTTAACATATTTCACATGTGCTAAAGTTGGAGTTTCCATCTTTAAAAGAAAAAAAAGAAAAAAAACACATTTTTGAATATTCATTCAACATACTCAAAATTGTTGAATGAAGAGTCTATTTTTAAATAAAATCATAGCATAAAATTGAACCTTCACTTTAACATATTTTGCATATGTTAGAGTTGGGGTTTCCATCTTTTCAAAAGAACATTTTTGAAAATGACAATATTCATTCAACATACTCAAAAATTATTAAATGAGGAATTTATTTTCAAACAAAATCATAGCATAAAATTGAAACTTCATTTTACATGTTTCATAAATGCTAAAGTTGAGGTTTCTCTCTTTTCAAAAGCAAGAAATAAAACATGAAAGCAAGACATATCATCAAACTCTGTTTAACATACCTAAAATTGTTAAATAGATTTCCCTTCTTTCAAAGATGACATAAATTTGACCTTTCACTTGACATACCAAATTTGTTAAGTGATGGTCTCATTTTTAAAACAATGCATTTGGCTTTCACTTAACATACCCAATTTGTTAAGAGAGAGTCTCATCTCCAAAACATAAATTTGACCTCCACTTAACATATAAAATTTGTTAAGTGAGGGTCTCATTTTAAAAACATGTATTTGACTTTCACTTAACATATCCAATTTGTTTAGTGAGAGTCTCATTTTCAAGACATGAATTTGGCCTCCACATACCAAATTTGTTAAGTGAGGATCTCATTTTCAAAACATACATTTGGCTTTCACTTAACATATCCAATTTGTTAAGTGAGAGTCTCATTTTTAAAACATAAATTTGACCTCCACTTAACATACCAAATTTGTTAAGTGAGGGTCTCATTTCCAAAACATACATTTGGATTCACTTAACATATCCAATTTTTTAAGTGAGAGTCTCATTTTCAAGACATGAATTTGACCTCTACTTAACATACCAAATTTGTTAAGTGAGGGTCTCATTTTCAAAACATACATTTGGCTTTCACTTAACATATCCAATTTGTTAAGTGAGAGTCTCATTTTCAAAATATAAATTTGACCTCCACTTAATATACCAAATTTGTTAAGTGAGGGTCTCATTTTCAAAACATACATTTGGCTTTCACTTAACATATCCAATTTGTTAAGTGAGAGTCTCATTTTCAAGATATGAATTTTACCTTCACTTAACATACCAAATTTGTTAGGTGAGGGTCTCATTTTCAAACCATACATTTGGCTTCAGTTAACATACCAAATTTGTTAAGTGAAAATCCCATTCTCAAATCATATTGCATTTGGTTCTTACTTAACATACCAAATTTATAAAGTGAGAATCATATTTTCAAATCATATCACATTTTGGTTCTTACTTAACATACTAAATTTATTAAGTGGGGAACCTCATTTTCAAATTAAAAAAACACATAATCAATCACCACAAGCAAAGATTTTTCACAAAATTTCCAAAACATACAACCACAACCTTTCCTTAGCATACAAAATTTGCTAAGTAAAGTCTTTCAAAATCAAAAAAATTTTAAAACAAGATAACAACACAAATATCTTCAAATATCTGAAACCCGCCCAACCCACTTAATTTGGTTGAGTATGGGGTTTAAATCAAAATCAAATGGTAAAGACTCTCCTCACACATCAAAATCTCTCCAATGAATCACTACTTAACATATTTGAATTATTGAGTGTGGGTTCAAAATTCAAATCTCTATTACTCTCTTGGGACATATTAAAGCAAAGATTTAATTCAAGGTACATTTCAACACATGATATAATGCGGACTAGTCAGGTCGGTATACATGGTCTCCTAAAAGTTCATCTTTACCTTTCAATTCGGGATGGATTTGGCCTTGGATTGGCCCATCCTCCCTAAGACTACCTCCACCCACTTTGTTTTCTTTGGCCAAGGATTTGAGGGAGATGCATTACCTGTGAGGGGGCGACCCTCACCACTGTCAATCAGGATGAGGTGGCTGGGCAGAAGCCAGTCATCCGCATTGACCTACCTTCCGATATTCAATATCTTTCCTTAAAGAGGAAGGCAGTCGAGATTCCACAAGTCAGTTCAGTTCCCACGCAGTCAGTTGCTCCTACAGTCGCTCAGTGTACTAGCACCTCCTCATTGGTCCCCTCTAAGGGGAAAGCTATCTTCACTTCAAAGATAGTCTCCCCTACCTTCGAGGTAGGATCTAATTCTTACACACTACTTTTGCCGCATAATGCCGCCACCTGGAAGCCGCAAAATCAAGGAGCATCACGAGCGTGCAACCCGAGAGATAGACGCATCATCTCATGTTGCTGAGGAGGGATCTCCCCATGAGACCTTTCCACTTCTTAGTGGCAGTAGGTTTTACCCCCTCTCGGCATCAGATGGAGAGGAAGACTACAAGAGGATAGCTGCATCACCTCCACCACTCGCATACTATGAGGTTCCAGCTATGGATAGGAGGAAGCCCTATGCCTGTCTATGGATGGATACAGTTGGCGAGCCACAAATGCTCGAGTCCAACACACTATTTGATTTGAGGTCGATCATCCCACAGGTGTTACCAAGCAAATCCATAGGGATAAAGCATCAGAGGCTCGAGTAGTAGCTCAGTAGGAAGTAGGGAGCGAGAGATTTGCTAAGAAATCAGCGGCCTCTACTCTAGTTGATTTCCACAGTTTATCGGGCCACCAGGGCAATAAAACTGATAATATAGTATTGATAGGTACCACCAATTGTAGGGAGAAAGCCCTGTAGAGGATGGAGCTGGTGTCATCTTCACCACATCGATCCACTCCTTGACCGCCATCACCAGTTCAGCTCCCACCATCCACCGTTCCCACAAAGGTCATGAAGTCAGCTTCTAGGGAGAAGAAAGCCCCTTTGGTGAATAGGCTACGACCAAAGGATCCCACTCAATCTACTCCATCAATTGAGGTGAGGGTGAGTTCCCCTACTCGACCTCCTACTTCAGTCTTGGTGAAGGAGTGGTGACCCCACAGTGTCGTGGTTGCACCACCACCACCACCACCATCAGAGCCAGTGATAGTGGCAATAGTAGAGGGGGAGGGAGATAGTTTTGCACCCATGGCAATGGATCCCCCTAGAGATAGCACTCCATCGATATTGGGTAGTCATGAGCATATATGTTCTAGTGAGCATAGTCCTTCTAGAGATGGCACTCCAGTGGCATGAAGTGTTAGATGTATTTCTGTCAGTGACCACAATCTTACTATTGGTTATCAACGAGTATTACTTTCGGTGCAGTCTGACAAGGTAGGAGATTGTTCCTTGGATGAGATTGTAGTAGCCTACTTTAAGAAGAGAGAACTCTTAGGCAATGATCGTATAGATTCAAAGGATGAAATGGTGGCATTTGATCCTAATGAAGATGACCTTCTTGAGGATTCAACCGAAGTCCACATGGTCGATACTAGGAGCTCCCTCCATAAAGACCAACAGAGCTATGAAGGTATTGTAGTTGAAGAGGATGACACTGTCCATTCAACTCAACACATCCTCCACAAGCTTAGACAAAGAGATGATCATATTGATAAAATGGGGAAGAAGATTGAGGAGTTGATGGCAGTGGTTTCTGCATTGCAAAATTCAGCCATGGTTTCACAGCCTTCTCTTATAGTAGTTTACAAAGTAGCATTGACACATACCTCAGATCATTCTAGGTGCATTCCTATAGAGGAAGATAGTGGCAGCTTGCATAGAAAGGTGGTGGATAGCACCTCCATCCAGGAGAAGGATATCATGTAGTTGATGGAGCAACAGGTGAAGGATGCCATGGAGCAACAGGTGAAGGATGCATTGGCGCAAGCTTGAGGTGGCTCATCTATTCCAAAGGGTAGACCATACATAGAGGAATTTGATGTTGTCCAGTATCCTAATGGTTTTGTGCCTCTATCCTTCAAGATTTTTGACAACCGTGGGAACCCTTTCCAACACATTGCACATTTCAGGTCCGATTGCTGCAATATTGAATGTAATGACACCCTTCTTTTCATATTATTTGTTAGCAGTCTTGTGGGTGTTGCATTTGACTGGTATGCTGAATTGCCCAATGGTTTGATTAAGATATTTGCTGACTTGGAGCACCTCTTCATCAAGAGGTTTCTTTGGAGCTCATCAAAAAGTTCTAGATCTTGTTGTAGTGATGCAAGTCCCCAATGAGACCCTAGCTGATTACATTCATGGCCCAGAGCTGAGTATGAAATGCAAACCACAGTTGTCTGAACAATACGCCATAAAGATTCTCCTGAAGAACATCCATGACCTAGTTGATTTCATGATCAAGGGTTTTACAATCAAAACCTTTGAAAAATTAATCTATAAGGCAGCTAGTCTACAAGAAGAGGCCAAATAGTTGCCTTTCTAGACCAGTTAGCCAAGCCCATACCTCAAAAGGCATTTGAGAAGAAACCAGCGGTAGTCATAGCAGTTGACAAGGGGAAGCAGCCAGCTAAGGTTCAGTCAGATAAGCCTCAAGCTTAGAAGTCTCATCTGCCACCTCCTCGATCATCGGCTACTTCGGTTATAGTGCCACCACTATCGCCTTCTCCGATCATTAGCATATTCCTATCACCACTAGGGTATTACTTACTTTTTATTAATAGATTAAATGAACATTATTCACTCAACAGGGAGCTAGTTAGGAAGATATTTAAGAATCTCTTAAAGAAGCCTGATTTCTAGTTATCAGAGCCAAAGAGGTCGGAGGAAGTGGGCAAGTGTCATGATCAAAACTATTACCCCACCTATGCCATGTCTTAGAAGATTACATTACCTTTAAGTACTAGCTTGGTAGCTTCAAGTCTGCCATCCCCAAGGAATACCTATTAGAACAACCTTCTAGTTTTATTAGGTAATCCTTGGGGATACATGTGATCCTCTTAAGATAAAGGAAGGTTGGGATATCCTCAGATCCTCCAAGAAAATTATTTCTAAGATCAAATTACCCTTGTAGGTGCACAGCTCAAACCTCAACTCTAAGGAAGGTTTGCAAGTTGCTAAGGATAACTTGAGGGAGATAGAGCCCAGCAAAGGGACAACCTCCACTTGCACGGGATAGCACAGAAGCACCAATCGGTTAGCACTCCTTCCATATACTATAATTCATCTAGCCTCTTCTTTCAAAGTATTGTATCAACAAAGGTTGAATCCCTCACTCTCCTTACTTTGATTTTTATTTGTACCTCCATCTAAATTTAAGAAATCAATAAGTGAGTCACTTATATTTGTGTCACTTCTTTTGATTGATTTTATTCTTATAGATATCTCTCAAGTCTAATCAATAATAACTCTAGTTTCAATCACTCTTTTCTTCTTCTAATTTAGAAATGGATTATCCATTCTTGAATCACTGAGTTCGCCATTGAGATTGATTTGGAGTCATCACTCGATGATCTTATAAGAGAAGGCGTAGGTGAACCGATGAGCAAGTAGAACTTTCCACTAAACCATTTCATGAAGTCAGTTAACCTCTATTGGCAAAGTTCTTCCTCCTAGGGTAGCACCTCTGATAAGGGTAAGCAAGTCATTGGTTCTAGATCAAGTAGCCCCTCCAGGGACTCAATATGGATATGCTTGTGGAGGACCACCTAAAGTTGACTATAATGTCCTCGCTCACCTAAGAAAGTTGTCATATAAGCTAAGCATATATGATGCCCTTGTCTTATATAAAGAGATGAGGGAGTCATTGATCAAAAGCCCTTCTAAATCCATAAATATGCTTAGCTTCCATTTGAGAGGAGGCATGTTATTCAAGAGAAGCTCAAGTTCTTGTTGACCTTATTTTTTTGAATAAGCTCTCAACCCCATCTTAAACATAAGACTTCTCTTAGGCTTTAGGAGTTCCTTAGTCTTAAGACACATCTAGTGATTAGGTGAACACTCAACCTAGCCCTAGAGACTTAGAAGAGTTAGCCATAGGAATAGGTCATGCCTTAGGGGTGTTAGGAAAATTTCTACCCTTAGCAAACCATTCCTCACTTTCCTTCCTTCAAGTCAAACTCCAAATCAATCTTAATCAATTTTTTCCAAACTCAAATAAACTCCATATGATTGAAATCCATGATTGAAATCTATGATTGAAACCCATGATCAAAATCGATAACAAATTCCTAAGTCCAAATCTTTCATAAGTCCTTAATCTTCCCTTAAAGACTTAACCAAAATCATGATCTAAACCAATTAATATCCTTGATATTTTCTCATAACTCATTTATATTATCATTTATATTCACATAAATAAATAGATAAATATAAATCAATCAAATCAAACCCTCAAATCAAATTCCAAATCTAAAATTTTCCTAAGTCATTTAAGTTCTCCTTCATGGACTTAGCCAAAATTATGAACTCATGAGATTTTCTTATAACTCATTTATATTCTCATTTATATTCACATATATAAATGAAATATAAATATAAATCAATCAAACCAAATTCAAAAAATCAAATCCCTACTCCAAAATTTCTTAAGTCCTTTAAAATTCCCTTTTTATGGACTTAGCCTAAATAATGATCAAATCACTTCAAATCCTTGAATTTTTCTCATGATCAATTTATATTCTCATTTATATTCACATATGTAAATGAAATATAAATTCAAACAATCAAAACCAATTCTAAAAATCAAACTTAAATCCACTCAAAATCCAACCTAAGCCTTTCAAGTCAAAATCTTGAACTTAGCCAAATCAACTTCAAATCGAAACTCTTGATTTTCCTTCATGATTCAATCAACCCCACAATCATGAACCCATATATAAGTACAAAATTCAAACAAGCAAATCCAATTCAAAAATCAAACCCTAAATCCTTTCATATTCTTCCTTTGAATATGAAATATTCAAATTGATCAAAACCCATTTGACTTCAAACCACATGTAAATGGATTTATATTTCAATCATAAGTTCATATGCAAGTTCAATCAAACTCAAATCAAGCTTTGACCAAGCCATTTGACCCACTTAGGCTCACTTGACCCAAAGTGACCTAAAGTGCCTTATGAGCCAAATTCTTATCCCCAAATTGGATTGAATCAAACTCTATGCCTCTCATCATGATCGAAAATCATCATGGGATGATCAATCAATCAAATTGAGTCAAACCAAGTCAAACCTAAGGTTGACCAAGTCAACTTAGCCCAAAATGAAACTAACATAGCCAAAATCGCCATAGGACAAATTGATTGAAACCATTGATCTAAGTTCATTCATGAACTATGTTTGAACTTGACCAAGTCAACCTTTGAGCCTAACCTAGCCAATTGGCCCTTGACCCAAGTTGACTTGACCTAAAAGTCAAAATATGTCAAAACTTGATCAAAACCAAATTGATTGAAACTAATTGGTCAAGTTCATTCCAAATCACTTGTGAAATTGACCAAAGCCTCAATTGGCCAACTAGACCTTAAACTTGACCTTTAAATGGGTCATGTTGAGCCAAATTTGAACTTAATCAAAATTGATTGGAAACAAAGATACCATCCATATGACTAACCTAACCTAAACATATGCTGACTTAGCTCAAATAGGTCAAATGGGTCAAATAGGTTAACTTGACCCATTTGACCTAAATGAAGTCATATGAGCCAAATTCAAAACTAACCCAAATTGAATCAAACCAAAGCCACTTAAACATTTCAAAAGGTCATATGAACTTGACCCAACCCTTGGTTTGACCCAATTTGACCTAAATGGGTCAACATGAGCCAAACCTTATCAAAAGAATTCCAAATCTCATGAAACTTGGCCAAACCTAGTTTCTTCACATACCCAACATATCAAAATAAAAAAAATGAATAAAATGACCATTCTACCCCTAGGCCAAAGAACAATTTTTAGCCTAATCCATAAGTAATTTGGTCATGCCCTCTTCATATCAACTTGATGCCTAGAGTGTTAGGAAAGATAAGAGAGCCATCTAAGCTTTATAAGAAGGATTTGAAATAGCTACTTCGTTTCTCCATTGAAAAATAGGGAGCTCCTTTGAATCTTCAACTTCCTCTTCACTCAAATCCATCCCAATTCCTCTTGCACACACTTGAGAATCAATGCACTCAAGCTCTCATTCGAGTTCCCAAAGCAAGGAGAGCCTCAATTGGATCAAAGCCGCAAAGAAGGTGAAGTGGTGTTGGTCCATAGAACAACTCAACCCCAAGGCTTGAAATTTCAAGGTCTCCACTAAACAAAGCTACCTCATCAAGCTTGAGCATGGATGCCTCCGTGAGGTATGGAATTTTTTGCCACTTAGGGGTGTTGGTCTTTATGAAAGAAATTTTCAAGTCATGAGAAATCCACCATTAGAAAAGCTTCTCATTAGCTTTAGATGGCATGGGAACAATTTTGTTCCAATCCGAGCTCAATCGAGCTCGGATCTTTCCTTAGATCATGGACGACCTCTGTTGAGCCTAAGGGAAGAACTGGGGAGATCCTGGCCGTCCATCCGCACATTTGGATGGATGTTCAAGATTATTCCCACATTTAGAAAATGTTTTATCCCTATTAAAATGAGAGATGATCCGCTATTCGATGCTTCATCAAGCGGCAGGATGCGTGTCTTGCCATCATGTCACCATTCGGATGTGACATTTAAGTAATAGGCTCACCGTGCGAAGCGCATAGAGCCGTCATGTATGCTTGTGGTGAGGATTAGTTAGGAAATTTAATTAAATAATCTCATGATCTTCAAAAATTCATATCCCCTCAATAAAATTCAGAAAAATATGAGGCAAAATTTTATGGGAAGATAATTCTACCTAAAATATTTTTAAAATAATTTCAATTGATTTTGAATTGTCCTTTTCTCTAATTTTGGGTTTTAATAGAAATCATAATTTGCTAATTACTTCTTAATTAATCTCTAATTAATCCCAAACTTCTTGGTTATGTTTTAGGGGATGACCTCTACCTCTTTTCTTGGGATTTATTGAAGGCTTAATTGGGGAATTTCAAATGTATTTCCTAATTACCCTCCTTATGTAATTAAGGATAATTAGGATTTGGATTAGTGTTTTAATTCATTATTAAGGTTGATTAAGGTTAGATCCAGTGGATAAGGGATTTAAGGAATAATTTTAGGGCATTTCCCCTAAGCTATTCCCTAAACCCCTTTTCTTTCCTTAATCCTCTCTTAATTAAGGGTTAATTCATTAATTATCCACTTAATTAATTACATTCATTGATGAAGACCTTCTTTAGGGACAACCGAGCAAAATCGTCCCCTCTACATCACAGTGGATATGGGAAGATTCAGACTCTCCAGGGTGTTAGTTGATCCAGGTGCATCAGTGAACATTATGAGTCTAAAGACTACTTTAGGATTGACATCTCCAATTTTAGGCCGAATGATGTTGAGAGGAATCAATGAGCAAGGTAAGAGGGCTTTATGCTCCATAGTGTTATATTAAGATAGATGAGAAGACGAAGCCAAGTTCTACATAATTGATTCAGATACATCCTTCACTGCTTTGCTTTGCGGGCCTTGGATACATGAAAATAACACGATTCCATCTTCTCTACATCAGTGCATTAAATATTGAAGAGGTGGAATCAAATACTGTGTTAAAGGAGACTTGAAGCCATTTTTAGTTAGAAAGGTTGAGATATGTGAGGACGCAATGTACTACCTTCCTCAAAATTAAAAAGTCTACCCTCAAGAACTTGGTCAATGTTCAAAAACCAAAGAAAAAGAAGAATAAGGAAAAGAAAAAGAAAAGAAAAATGAAAAAGAAAAATGAAAATGCAAGTGAGCGAGAAGCAGCTGAGGAACAAGTAAGCCTGAAGTTAGATTCCACCCACAGTTTCTTCCTCCATATGAACACATGGGTAGGATGACTCGACCCCCACCAGGTAGGGGAAGAGATAGATCCAGAGACAGTTCCAGAGGTGGAAGACCTCTTTGCTGGTGGCCAGCTAGTAGGAGTTATGTTCCAGCAGCCAGGAGTACCCCCACTATCCACATAGACTTAGAGTCCAGTTTGGATGATGAGTGTCATATGGTTAGCATGCCAACCAAACCCTTTCAGTGGGTCCCTTTGGAGGTGACATTTGAGACACACAACGATGAAGACCAAGCCTCCAAGCAAAGCATGAATGTATCCGAGTCATTATTATGTAGTACAGTCAGGCAGAAGTTGGGAACCTTAGCTCTAACCGCACTTTCTTTCTAGAAAGTTGAGAGTTTGGTAGTTAAGGAGACCCCCAAGTCATCCATAGATGTTAAGCCAAAGAGGTTTTTAGTTGGGAGCATCATCCTCAAGTCAGGAAGCTGATGTAGAACTTGAGGATGATTCATATAAAGATTTAATACAACTACCTTTTGATTGATATTTTTATTGTGTTCTTAATTTGGCAAAGAAGGGATTAATCCCACATACTTGGTCTAAAAATAGGTTGGATTACTTTGAAAGGTTATGGGATAACCAAAGCAGACATTCTCAATCAAGACCAGGACTAGGATTCGGCAATGGGTAGCAAGATCACTACAGAGCCGATTGCAAAGTTGTAGTTAGAAGCGCTCGAAAGTTTGGAGGAGAGATTCCTATAGGCGTGCCAAAACCTCGAGTTGTACAAGGGCAAAATAATTCAAGTTCACAACAAGCTAGTCCATCCTAGAACTTTTCAAGAAGGAGATCTTGTCCTAATTCTAAGGAGACTAATTGTTGCCCATCAAAAGATGGGAGGCAAGTTTGAACCCACTTGGGAAGGCCCTTTTGTCATAGAGAAGGCCTACCAAGAAGGATCCTATCAGCATATTGATTATAAAGGGGAACACCCGATGCATCCAATTAATGGGCTCTATTTTAAAAAAATATTACCCATAAAAATATGTTTAAAAATAATTATAATCAAAAGAATAAAAACTTCATTCCAATTCATCAAAATCTTCTCTTCTTTTGAAGCGTTGTTTTCTTGTCTTACGAATTAACCATGACGTGTTTAGGATTGATGTAAGATAACCCTAAAGTCATCCTATCCCTCTTTCACAACATGAACACAATCAAGCACAATTCCCAGCGCTACTAGAATAGGTGTGAGAGAACCCAAGAGGCATCTTATTTTGACTAGCATAGCTAAGTTAGGTGTGAGAGAACCCAAGCGACATCTTTTCTTAGTGAGATCACAACTGCCATTTGTGGCACCATTTCATCAATTCTCCAACGTGTTTAGGATAGTGAGAACCCAAGACACATCCTATACCTTTTAACACAAACATAAATAAAAAGAAACACAAATCTTTTATCTTGGGCTATTTTGATGTGGAAGCAAGCCCCCTGTGGCACTCACTCATTAGCTGCTCTAGGTCAAGCTGATATGCTACCTCGCTAGTATGTCACCCTAGTGGTCACTTGTTTGGTGGATGTGAGTCCCCACGCTTTCTTCCTGACTTGACTATTGCAAACCAACAAGTGCCTTGTTAGTTTAGTAGACTTTACTGCCCAGCCAATAAGCTACCTCATGTTGATTTTGTTTAAGAAGATGTGAGTCCTCGACTTTCTTCTTGAACTAACCATCATGCACTGACTAGGTCAAGTATATTTGAGGTTTATAATAAGTCCCCAGGCTCTTTTTCTCTTGACTACTTTTGAGTTGATATAAGTCCCCGTGGCATTCATTCAGTCACCCTAGGTCGATACTATCGAGCTAAAGATGACTATCCCGGTTCCACCATAGGAAGATGTGAGTCCCTGATGCTTTCTTCATAGGTTGATTGTTGCAACCAGACCCGTTGGTTGATGTTATTTATGCGACAACGACTCACCTGGTGGATACACCACTCTTAGTAGATGTGAGTCCGCGTGCTTTCTCCTTGAGTTGGCCACCAAATACCTATAAATATTATCTTCTCCAGGGTTTTGGACAAAGCCCTTAGTGGCCCCTCTCCCTGTGGGCACTCTACTTAGATCACATCCTTTGCGACCCCATTTAAACACTACCCGGGTTACTCTTAGATTGGACAGTCCTCTTTCCTAGTAGCCACCCGTAGGAGAATTTGTTCGCACAAATTCTCCTTTGGTTCAAGAATTTAAGATAGGTCTAGGCGATATAAGCTCCTTCTCATGATCCCTCACAAACCACAGGTCTATAATAAATAAACAAAATAAACAAACAAATCTATTATCGTATTAGGAATTCAAAGGTGGCCCTTTTCCCATGCAGCATCCTATATTTAGGCGTGTTAGAACTCCCTATAGAATTTGCTAACTACACTTGAGTTGAGATAAGTCTAGCACTCTCTTTGTAGTCACCCTTAGGTCAGGTTCAATCTATTTTGCCACAAATAGGTTACCCCGATAGTCATTTCACTTTGGAAGATATAAGTCTACTACGCATGATTGTCACAAACTGATGGATAGCCCTAGGTTGGGTTGACATGTTTCCTTGCTAATGTGTCACCCCAATGGTCTTTTATTTAGGAAAGATGTGAGTCCTCAAGCTTTCTTTCTTGAATTAACCATTGCAAAGACACCCTTTGGCTAGATAGTTCTCCCCTCTGAAGCTTCTCCCTTTGGATTGATAAATTTGAGCTAGACCAAGGCCAAACCCACACTCCTAATCCATTGCAAACCAATGGGATCCATAAAAAACAACTAAAAAGTGAAATTAATCTTGACTATGATGTAGGACATGGGTGTTTTTTATGATATGTTGTTTATTACACTGATAATTCTTAAATCCTCACGAAAGAGTAATGATAAATGCACATTACTATTGAGCAGATTCACAATATTATGAATTTAGTGAAGTTGAAAAGATTTTGATTAAAGTTATGTTAATCACACTAGAGATCTGAATCTTATAAGTATAAAGAAATAACTGAAAAGTTATGAATGATCTAACCTGTAATAGATTTAAAATAAAAAGCAGCGAAGCAGAAATAAGTTGAAGTCGACCTCTACAAATAGTCCGTCATTGTGGAGATCGCGTTCCTTCCTTAGAAGTCCTTCTCTAAGGGTTGTGAGCTCACACACTCAAGTAGACCGTCACTCAAGAGGAAAATACACAAAATAGTAAAAGAAATTTAAGAGGGTATCTTTTATTCCAAATTCAAGTACCAAGCATTACAAGAGTCTCCCTATTTGTAGGATTGAAAGAGAGAGTTAAGAATCTCAAACCTAACACCATCATAACTACACCTACCACCACTTACTACCAAACCTACCACCATTATCAAACCACCACTCATTCCATACCTACCTAAAGTGTCATACCTACTGACTGTGGGCCATGACATAAGAATAGCCCAATACATATAAGCTCAAGACATATAAAAGCCCAATAATACATAACTTAAATTATAATAAAAGGCCCAATCATGGATTTAAGCTTTATGATGATGACGTCGATGACAATGATGATGATGCCCTGCATCAGCACTCCCCAGATTTAAAGGATTCTCCTCTGGAGAATGAAAATCAAAGTACTCTTGTAATAATTATGAGTCTAGTTGATGTAACTCATCAAATGTAAGCCATGAATCTTCAAGTGGAGAAAGACCTTTCCAACAAATGAGAAACCTTTGAGTGCCTCCATTAGATGTGATGATAATCTGGTCTTCTAAAATTTGATCTGGATGATGTGATCTTAAGCGGTGAGATGGTATAAGAGTCGGTGATGAAGTATGAACTGCACATTAGTACTATTTGCGAGAGGGAATAGTGTCATCCTGGCTTACCCATGGTACAATGTTAAATCTGATACATTAAATATTGGAGAAATTCCAGCATTCATTGGAAGATCTATTTCATAAGCATTATCATTTATCTTCCTTACCACTTTATAAGGACTAGATATCTTGAGAGTTAATTTCTTAAGAGTTCCAGTTAGAAATCTCTCAGGTCTAACTTTAACAAGAACCAAATTTCCCTCATTAAATTTTACGTATCATCTATGTGCATCAACATTAGCTTTATATTTATCATAACTCAGAGTAAGTTTTTGTTGAATTTCATGATGTAAATCATGCATGCTTTGTGCAAATGAAGATGCAAATGCACTAGACCTATATGTTACAGGCAATTCAACAAGATCAATTAATTTTCTTGGATCATAACCAGTTACAATATGAAAAGGACTCATACTGGTTGACCTATTAATTGAACTGTTATAAGCAAACTCCACAATAGGAAGAACTAGGTCCCAACTAGTAGTATGATCGGTCACTAGACACCTAAGTAAATTTCTTAAGCTTCTATTAACAACTTCAGTTTATCCATATGTTTGAGGGTGGTAAGCTGTAGAAAATTAGAGTTTTGTGCCAAACTTTTTCCATAAAGTTTTCCAAAAATAGCTCATAAATCTTACATCACAATCAGACACAATTATCTTAGGTAGTCCATGTAAGCGAACTATCTCACAAAAAAAATTGTCATTATATGTGAGGCATCTGATGTCTTATAACATGGAATGAAGTGTGCCATTTTAGAGAATCGGTCAACAACTACTAGGATAAAGTCAAAATGTTGTACAGTGCGAGGTAATCCTAAGATGAAGTCCATACTAAGATCTTCCCAAGGTTTTTAGGGGATTGGGAGTGGTGCGTATAGACCATAATTTTGTTTTTCACTTTTTGCTACTTGGCAAGTACGACATTGGGCAATATAAAGCAACATCTTTCTTAAGACTAGGCCAAAAGAACCATCATCCATCATAGCTATTGTCTTATCACGACCAAAATGACCAGATACACCTCACGATGAATTTCCTCAACAAGAAAATTTCAAAGTGATGAATCGGGATACATAGTTGTGTGCCACGAAGAGATAGCCATCTATTTGATAATCTGGACTATTAATTGAAACATCAAATTTCAAAGATTCAAAAATTTGTTGAAAATCTTTACAATTAGGATAATCGTCTTTAACCTTTTTGAATCGGTAATCTTCACACTCATGGTATTTAATAATGTACATATTCTACTCATAACTTTGTTCTCGACACATTTATATGTTTAAGAACAAACGTATATTCTTAAAGAAATTGAACCCATTTCGCATGATGAGAACTAAGTTTCTTTTGAGTGTTTAGATATTTAAGAGCTTCGTGATCAGAATAAAGTATAAATTCTCATGAAAGAAGATAATGTCGCCAATAACGTAAAGTTTGGATGACGACATACGTGGAATATGGTTGGCGCTTCATTTAATTTTTCACTAAAAGAAAGGATGACCTTCTTGTTTAAGAATACCTCCAATACCGACTCCAGAAGCATCACATGATACCTCAAATACTTTGTCAAAATTTGGCAATTGTAATATCAGTGGACTTGTTAAAAGTTCTTTAATTTTAGAGAATGCATCAGCAGCTGCCTTTGTCCAAACAAAGTCTCCTTTTAAGACATTGAGTTATCAGCCATAATAGTGCTAAATCCACGAATAAACCTTCGATAAAATATGGCTAACCCATGAAAACCACGTACTTCATGAATTGTGGTTGGGGTAGGCCACTCTTGAATAGCCCTAATTTTTTCGGGATCGGCAGAGATGCCATCACAAGAAATAATGAATCCTAAGAAGATTACTGAAGATGTCATAAATGAGCATTTTTTTAAGTGAACATATAGTCTTTCTTCACGAAGCACTTCAAAGACTTGTCGTAAATGTTTCTCATGATCTCTTAGTTTGACTAAAAATTAAAATATCATCAAAGTATACAACTAAAATTTTCCAATGAATGGTATGATATGAGTCATCACTGCATAAATGTACTTGGAGCATTAGTCAATCCAAAAGGCATTACTAGCCATTCATACAAACCATCTTTTGTCTTAATGCGTTTTCCATTCATCACCTTCTCTCATACGAATTTGATGATATCTACTTCTAAGATCAATTTTAGAGAAAACTATTGATCCAACCATCATATCTAACATGTCATCAAGTCTAGGTATGGGAAACCTATACTTAACAGTGATTTTATTTATAGCATGACTATCTACACACATACGCCAACTACCATCTTTCTTTGGGGTAAGAAGAGCTGACACTGCGCATGGAGATAAACTTTCCCTGATAAACCCTTTTGATAATAAATCATCAACTTGTTGTTTTAGCTCTGCATGTTCATTTGGGTTCATACGATAATGTGGCAAATTTGGGAGTGATGATCCAGGAATTAGCACTATGGCATGTTGGATACTTCTTAATGGGGGAAGCTCACTAGGAAGTTCTTCAGGACAAATATCTTGATATTCCAACAAAAGTTCACGTACTTTAGATGAGAATGATTTAACACAAGATTGAATTTCAGAGGTTAGGACAACTAATGCAAAAATGATATTCCCATTAATCTCTTGTTGAAATTGACATTTATTAATAATATGTAGGGATTTCTTTTCTATGGGTGGAGAAGAATTTTGGGGTTGAAGTGGAGTGACCTCTTTAGGCTTAGCTAGGTTTAAGATAATTATCTTACCTTGAAAATTAAAAGCATATGTATTAGATCACCCATAATTGTGACATCCATATCAAAAAGCTAAGGTCCACCTAAAAGTATATGAGCAACATCCATCGGAAGAACATCACACCAAATTTTATCACTATATTCTCCTAATTGAATGGGTACAAGACAACATTGAGATATAGAGATAGAGGTCTTATCTACCCAAGCAACCTTAAGCTTCATCCTAGCTAAAGCAGAGGTAGCAATAACATTCATGCAACTGCCACTATCAATGATTAACTTACACGTCTTTTCACCACTCTTAAAATAAGTGTGGAAAATTGATGTGCGCCTCCAATCAATATTAGCTCGTGGGGTTGCTAACACACAACGCATAACAGCTATATGAGACTTATCTAATGCTTCTTCTGCATCAACTGTAATTTGATTATCATTATTTTTATTTTGTTTATCCTCATTTTCATAATCTAAGTGTAAGTTTTAACGAGGACAAGTACTTGCATAGTGACCAATTTTATCACATGTAAAACAAGTAATGCTAGAAGTCTTAGAGCTAGATGTTCCCACTAAAGCTTTTCCTTTTGTTTCACTAGGTCCTTTAGGAACTACTAAAGTAGGAGGGTTAACACACGATTGAGAGTTGTTTGTAGATGAAGTTGTGAAATAAGGTTGTGATCTAAGATATTGTTCAATTTGAGTTGCCACTCAAAATGCATCCTCAAGAGAATAAATTTCTCGAGTCATCATTTCATTATGAATATCAGTTCGTAACCCAGATCTAAATCTAGAGATTGTTGTGCGGTGATCCTCTCTAACATCACAACGGGTCATCAATTCATCAAACCGTGTCATATACTCAACAATAATTAAAGATCCTTGTTTAAGCGTAGTCATTTCATCCATAAGTTGATCATGAAAATTTAATGGTACATATTTTTGCTTTAAAATTTCTTTCATCTCATCCCAAGAAGCAATAGGTGGTTGTCCTAATCGTTGATATTTTTGTGTGAGATTAACCCAATAAGTCTTAGCATGACTAGTTAGTTTCATGCAGGCAAAATGAACTTGTCTTTCTTCTGACATGGGCATCCAATCAAAATATTGGTCCATGTCCACTAACCAATCTAAGAAAATTTTAGGATCAAGTCGACCATCAAAAATAAGTGGATCAATTTTAACCCTACGAATAACATCATCATCAGGTTCTCTAAGTGTACGTCGCGGGGCAACAAAATTAGATAATGGCTCTTCGTAATGTCGAGGATAATGCTCATAAGGAGTTCGATGAGCATAACCTTCATTTCACCTTAATTGTCTTCCTATTCGATGAGGTGGGTGAGGAAGTACCTCATCAAACTCAGGATATTCATTAAAGTTGTTCCTAGGGCGATAACATGGTCTAATAGGAGAATGTGGATGAGGTGGGAGAGGAAGAGGAACGAAATCAACATGATGACCTTCTCTCTCTTTAAGTTGGTGTTCTAGGATTGGGTTAGTTTCTGGTGAATGTGTTGTAAGCCTACCAACTTTTTGTTCTAAGGCTTCAAATCTTTTTTGGAATTTATTAAAGGTTTGTTGGTACATAAGGGTAAGTTTTTCTATTTTTTCTAGTAAAAATTCATAGGAATCATGTTTTTCATCTAAAGATTGATCTTGATATCTAAGACCACTATGAGTTGACATGATGATATTTTTTTAAAAATATTAATATAAGCAAATACTTAATTAATAATTTTTTTTAAAAAAAATGCAATGTAACGAAATCAAAGACACGATTAAAAGTAAGTAAATGCTCTAATTAGATAAAAATTTTGTATGATTTTTTTTAACAATGAATTGCAAGATTACTCTAATGCAAAATAAAACTCAATCGAACAAGATGTTCCCAAAGAAACATACTTGTTACGATCAAATATGATGTAAGATATGGTGCTTTTTTATGATATGTTATTTATTACCGATAATTCTTAAATCCTCACGAAGAGTAATGATAAATGCACACTACTATTGAGCACATTCATAATATTATGAAGTGAAGTTGAAAAGATTTTGATTAAAGTTATGTTAACCACACAGATCAGAATCTTATAAGTGCAAAGAAATAACGAAAAGTTATGAACGATCTAACCTATACAGATTTAAAATAACCGGACAAAGTAGGAATAAGTTGAAGTCAACCTCTACAAACGTCCATCATTGTGGAGACCGTTCTTCCTTAGAAGTCCTTCTCTAAGGGTTGTGTGCTCACACACTCAAGTAGTCCGTCACTCAAGAGGAAAATGCACAAAATAGTAAAAGAAATTTAAGAGGGTATCTTTTATTCCAAATTCAAGTACCAAGCATTACAAGAGTCTCCCTATTTATAGGATTGAAAGAGAGAGTTAAGAATACTCAAACCTAACTCCAAACTCAAACCTAACACCATCATAACTACACCACCACCACCCCTACCACCATTATCAAACTACCACTCATTCCATACCTACCCAAAGTGTCATACTACTACAATGACTCATGAGCCATGACATAAGAATAACCCAATACATATAAGCTCAAGACATATAAAAGCCCAATAATACATAACTTAAATGATGATAAAAGGCCCAATCATGGATTTAAGCTTTATGATGATGATGTCGATGATGGTGACGATGATGCCCTGCATCAGACTATCTTTGAGCTGATTTAAGTCCCCTAGAGGCATTCACTCAATAGTCAGCCTTAGGTCAGGATCGATTTGTTGCACAAGCAACCGATCACCTCAATGGTTCATGGTTTTGAAAGATGTGAGTCCCACTTTCTTAACTTGAACATTACAAACCAAAAGGCAATCCCTTTGGTTGGATAGTCCTAATATGTTGTTAGTAGACTACCCATTTAAATTGGTAAATCTGAATGTAGACCAAGGCCAACACGACCCCTACTCAGTGCAGTCCATCATAAACTAATGGGATCCATCAAAAATAATTAAAAATAAAATTAGTCTTGACTATCTTTGAGCTGATTTAAGTCCCCCAGAGGCATTCACTCAATAATCAGCCCTAGGTTAGGTTTGATTTGTTGCATAAGCAACCGATCACCCCAGTGGTTCCTTATTTTGGAAGATGTGAGTCCCCGTGCTTTCTTCTTAACTTGGCCATTGTAAAATGAAAGGCAATCCCTTTGGTTGGCTAGTCCTACTATATGGTTGGTAGACTACCCTTTGGATTAATGCTGAATGTGGGCCAAGGCCACCATGGCCCCTACTTAGTGCAGTCCATTGCAAACCGACGTGATCCATAAAAAATAACTAAAAAATGAAGTTAATCTTGACTATCTTTAAGCTGATTTAAGTCCCCCAGCGACATTCACTCAATAGCCAGCCCAAGATTGGTTTTTAATCCATTGCCTTGCCAATGGATCACCCCAGCAACTGATCCCTACTTTGGAGGATGTAAGTCTACTATGTTTTCTTCTAGTACTTTGCAGAAAGGCAACCTTTTGGTTAGATAGCTACCATATGGTTGGTAGACTACCCCTTTGGATTGGTAAATGAGCTAGGCCAACATGGCCTACTCTCTGCATCGCAAACCAAGAGTCCATCTCAAAATTCAAAATTAAAAAAAAATCTAAAACACATTCAACCCTCCTCCCTCGGTGGAGTCAAACTAAACAAACAATACAAAATCCAATCCACCTCCCCCAGTGGAGTTAAATCAAATCAATCAAATCAATCATCTTGTCTCCTTGAGATACAAATCTTTAGTTCCCACAACGGATCTCAAATTCTAATCCCCCAGCAAATTTCATAACCTCTTCTCCTTAGTGGATGACTTGAACTTGCTCCCCAGTGGAGAGTTCACTTGTCATCCCTAATGGAGCACCATATCCATATCAACAAATCAAATTAATTTCTCCCCACTCATCAAATCAAACCTCTCATCCCCTGGATGACATTTTCCCCAGTGGAAAGCTCACCTACTCAATCCCTAGTGGATTCTTCCTTCACTCTCTTATGTCCTTGACATGAGTAGAGTCACATTGCACTATGCTCTTGATTCCTTCTACACCTTGGGTTAGGAGTAGATCATTTATGTTGTGATGGTTATGTTGTTGATCATCTCGGTCAACACCAATACTTGCGATGTACCTTATTAGTCACACCACACCTATTGGGTGCCCTTTGTTGACCTCACTTTTAGAATGAGCTCTCAACCTCTCCATCTTAGACATTGGACCCCTCTTAGACACTAAGGGTTCCTTAGTCTTAAGACACTTCTAGTGATTAGGTGAACACCTAATCTAACCCCAAAGACTTATAAGAGTTAGCCATATGAAGAGGTTATGCCTTAGGGGTGCTAGGAAAACTTGCTTATCCTATAGCTTGAATTAAATCCTCACTTCCTTCTTTCAAGTCAAGTTTCAAATTCAAATAAATGTTAAATTCAAATAAACTCCAAATTCAAACCAACTTCAAATTCAAATCAACTCCAAATTCAAAAAAAATTCAAATTCAAATCAACTTCAAACTCAAACCAATTCCAAATCATACTCAAATCAATTCCAACTTAATTGATTTTCTCAAATTCAAATCAATTCCATTGGATTTTCTCAAATCATGAATCAATTCCAAATGATTGAAATCTATGATCAATTCTAAATCCAAAATCTTTCCTAAGCCTTTGATTTCATCTTATGGACTTAGCTCAAAGCAAATCCAAGTCATTCCAAATTCAAAGATTTTCTCATATTTATATTCTCATTTATATTCACAAATATAAATTCAAATACCCAAAATCAAATTCGAAACTCAAATTCAAATCTAATCAAAATCCAACCTACACCCTTCAAGTTAAATTCTTGAAGTTAACCAAATCAAACTCAAATCAATTCAAACCTTTGGAGTTTCTTTCAAACAATCAATCCTTCAATCACAAATGAAATTCAATCATAAACTTCAATCATCAAACCAAAACTAAATTCAAAACTCAAAATTAAATCAAACCCTTGTTCATCCTTTGAATTTGAAATTATTAAATAAATTAAAACCCATTTGACTCCAAATCACTTACAATTAGATTTATATTTCAATCATAAGTCCATATGTGAGTTCAACCAAACTTGAATCAAGTCTTGATCAAGTCAATTGACCAATTTAGGCTCACTTGACCTAAAGTGACCTAAAGTATCTTTTTGAGCCAAATTCTAATCCTACCTAAATTGGATTGAACTAATCCCATCTAAGCCTCACATTATGAGCACAATCATCATAAGATGATCAATCACTCAAATTGGGTCAAACTAAGTCAAACTTAGCCTTTGACCAAGTCATCACTTAAATGAAACCCAAACTAGCCAAAATCCAATATAGGCTAAATTGATTGAAACTATTGATCAAAACCAATCTATGATCAATGATTTAGCTTGACCAAGTCATCATTTGAACCAAACCTAGCCCAATTGGCCACTTGACACAAGTTGACCTAAAAAGTCAAAATGTGTCAAATCTTGGTCTAAACCAAATTGATTGCAACCAATGGATCAAATTCATTCGAAATCACTTGTTGAACTTGACCAAAGCCTTAATTTGGCCAACTAACCGCCCAATTGACCATAAACTCAACTTGACCTAAAAGGTCAAATCAAACTTGAAACTTAAACCAAAATTGATTAAAATCAAAGCTTGCAAAACATTTCAAATGATCAACCAAGTCTAAACCAACCCATGACCTATCCCAATTGGGTCAAATGAGTCAAATTGGTTCAACTTGACCCATTTGACCTATGTGAAGTTAAATAAACCAAAACTAAATATAAATCAAATTGAACCAAACCAATGATACCAAACCACTCCAAATGATCATTTGAACTTGACCTAACCCATGGTTTGACCCATTGTGACCAATTGGTCAACTTAACCCAAGTTAACCCATTTTGACCTAAATGGGTCAACTTGAGCCAAATCATATCAAACCAACACCAATTTCATTGAAAATTGGCACAACCCATTTTTCAACCATTCCAAATCTGCTTAAATCAAAATCAAAGCCAAATGACCATTTTACCCTTGGGTCAAAGGGTAACCTATGACCAATTCCACTTGGAATTTGGTCAAATCCTTTTCATGGCCAATTAGCATCCTCCTAGTGGACGATTTGGACACCAAGGAAGGTGGTGCACATGACCCAATCGGTTTGGGTCAGCCAAATAGAAGGACAAAATCGACCACTCCACTCAAAATTCTCCACATGGATCACCTCCCACACTCATTTTAATCCATGTGCACCACCACACTCCCACTCCTCTGCCAAAATTGAACCACATGAAGCTCATAACAACCAAAAAAACCCATTCAATCAGGGAAATTTGATCAAAATGGCAAGAAGGCTCTTGACCATCCGATTCAAGTATGGGGTGATATACTCCCCCTCATTCCAATTCAATTCATCTCTATTGCATTCGATTGAGCTCAGAGGATCAAAGGCAAGCACCCACAAGCTTCCCTAAGCATTCTAGAGCTCATTCCATTTCTCTCTTCTTGGTTTTGCCTAAGCCAAAAATAAGAGAGGTAGGAGAAATTTCCAATCCACTCATCACTTCACCAAACTCCAATTGCCTTTACAAGCACCATCAGGGAGGCAAGTCGAGCTCACCTAAAGATTTTCCCAAGCATCCAAGCCACAAGAAGGAGGAGTTCGAGCTAAGCCGCAAGCCATTGAAGCAAGCTTTGGTCAATTGGAAGATCCACTATGAATTGAACCTTCAAACCTTCAATAGGGATTCAGCTCCACTAGACGAAGCTACCAATGGTTAGAAGCACCAGTGATATGAGGTATGCTTCAAAATCGAGCTTAGATTGAAAATTCTTTGGTCTTTTGTGAAGGGAATTGTAATCCCATTGAGTTTCTGCTGTTAGATTTTCTCCTCTATGCTCCTTGATGGTGTGGGTTGAATCCTAGCCTATTCTAAGCTCAAGTGAGCTTGGATCAAGCCATGGAGGACGGATGGTCTCCGTCTCCCATAGGCAAAGGAAGGAATGAATCATGGACTGTCCATCCCGTGTGGTTTGGATGGACGGTCCTCATTAAACTCACTAGATCCATTGATTTATTCCCTCACAACTGCAGGTTTGATCATGACCATCTGATCCTTGATCGGATGGCCATGGAAAGCGCCTGGCGATCACGACATCGATTTAACAACTTAAATAATGAATCTCATCATGCCACGTGGAAAGTGCATCTTTGCGATCACATGGCATTAATGGGATTAGTTAATTAATTAGGCAATTTAATTTTCCTTAATCAAATTCCTAAATTCATAATTAAATGTAAAAAAATCAAAAATGCAAACTCAACTTTATTTTAAAGATAATTCGAGGAAATCCAATAAAATTGCTTCTAATTGATTTTGAATAGTGGATTTCCATAATTGAGTTTAATTAAAAAATTAATAACTTTAATTACTCCTAATTATTTTATTAATTAATTTCCAAACTTCTCAAGCATGTTGAGTGGGATGACTTCTACCTCTCCTAAATTTCTTTGAATTTATTAATGAGTTAATTAGGAAAATCAATTAATGAATCCCTAATCAATCTCTTAATATAATTAAAAGTAATTAAGCATGTGAATAGTGGTTTAATCACTTAATTAAGATAATTAAACATTGTTTAAGTGAAGATGAGGTTTATGGAATGGGTTTGGGGTATTTTCCCCAAGTTATTCCTTAAACCCTATTTCTTCCTTCCAAACCTAATTAAGGACTAATCACTAATGACCTACTTAATTAGCTTAATTAAAATTTCAAAATCAATCTGAACTTAATCAACCTATTTTTGGGTGGATCCTTAGGTGTTCAAAAGCCTAAGGTATGTTTAAGGAAATCATTTCCAACTCATATGTGTGGGAAGGTTATGAAAGTACTTAATTAAACCCTTTAGCTTAATTAATCAATAATTGTGAGCCAATTACATTAGGCCCCTTTCTTTCTTAGGTGCATTGCTAATTTAAATTCCATGTGGTTACATATCATATGTTGGCTCATAATTATTAGGTTAATTATGTTAAAGTGATGTAGGTAAGGGGTACTTAATGGACTTAATTCACGTTAACTAAACAAAACATAAAATCAACTTAATGGTTCTAAAAATTAAACTAAATCAATTCACACATGGGGTAAATGGGTTAGGACCAGCAAACTCTTTTCATATTTCCTAAATCAAATCAAACTTAAAACACAAATAAAAATTTTCTTAAGAAACTTTGATTCACTTTAAATGATCTTATTTCATAGGATTGTCTTTAGGAATTAATTAGAGTGAATGAATTTACATTCTTACATCACTTTATTTCTTTCTAAGCATGCTAAATATTGTATGTCATATGAAATCATGCATTCATATCTTTTGAAAATTTAAAATAAATGAAATGTTTCCTTTATGTCAAATTACATGTTTTGGCTAAAGTAAGATTATGAATGGCTATTATCACTATTAAATCAAAATTATTTTCAAAACTTATAAATCAAAGATTATAAATGAAGGTAGGCTACTTATAAATACTTATAAGCTTGCATGTGATTATAACATAAAATGTGTTATATGATTTTCTTCTATTTTCTTAACATGGGTTTGTATATGATTTGCAAAGTGTATAGTTCATTTCAAAAGAATATAACACTTGCTTAAATCCATTCCTATACACTTCTATGTTATGACTTAAGAAGGATCTTCATATTGCACATATAAATTAAATAACCAACAAATCAAACAAAAAAAATATTTTGCATGATTCTTCATCCATTTGCTTTCTTTTTGTATATGCACATGTATTTAAGAGAAGTGGTATATTAGTCTGGACATCCCAGGGTTGCGAGGCTTTAAGTATCCCTAAAAAGGTCATGTACCTTATATCCTTGGTGTAGAAAATAATGGCGATGTACTCACTTATGTCTTTCATACATGTAAATGTGCATTTTATTAATGGATAAAAGAAACCCTCTCTTTTCTACTTAACAACATCATGCATCATGAAACATCCAAATTTTTTAAGCAACATCTCTTAGCATTCATCATTAAGGTGTGCTAAAGTTTACATTTGCATGTATAGATATGCTTAGGATCATTTCATATGCATGATACACATGTTGGAAAAAATAAATGATTGTGTGTTTTGTGATAGTAATTCACCTTAATTAATCCTAAAATGCCTTTCTTATTGAATATGTTTATTTAGAGCAAATCTAAACTTAGGATTAATTAAAACACATAATAAAACATTCTCTAAAGAAAAATCACTAATGAATCTACCTTAGAAATAACTTTAGGTAGGGAGGAAAGAGGAGTTCTCTTCTCTTTTCCTCTCTTTATGACACTTAGTAATTAAGTGTAGGTTCATTCAAACGAAATCAATTCATAAAATAAAATTAACAAATCAACTAAATCACTTAAATGAAACTACCCTCTAAGTTGAATCCTTCACACTTAGAAAACTTCAACCTTAAAGCTTAGCTAAGACATGCCACACAAGCCTTAAATGACACACACATTAGGCTAAGTCACCATTTCTAGCTCTATGTTAGGGTGATGCATGGATTGATGCCTGATTTTATTTTATGATGAAATATTTTAGTCTGGATGTTAGGGTGTATGTACGTAGATTAGATGATATGATGATTTTAGTCTAATCATTATCTTCTGCAGGGGATTGTGCTTAAGGGGTGCTATAATAAAAATAATAAATGCTTTTGCTGTGTAGGTTACTTATACCCCTAAGCATAATCCAAATTAGGATAGGTGGACTTAGTTTCCCATCGTGGGTGCTAAGTCCAATTTATTCCTATACATTCTTGGGATTGTGTAGTTTGTTTAGCTAATCTCTATTTTTACGGGTTTTAGTTAGATTTATTCTTATACATGCTTGGGATTGTGTGGTTTATTTTGCAATTAAGATTTGAAATGAATGTTATAGGGAATTAGGATGAACATTGGTCATAAGGCTATGTCTTGTGAACCATGTGAAGCCTAGCCTTGGAGAAACCACATCCCAACCAACAAAAGATAGAAAGAAAGAAGAAAAGAAGAAGAATAAATGATGAAATGAAGAAATGAAGAAATGAATGAATAGACCCCCATAACATGAAACCCTTTTTGATTGTAATTAATTAATTTGCAATCTCGGTTGTATAAGGGTATACCTCACCTACCCACATTTATTTTTAGGTTGTGCAGTGGTACACGACCATAATTGCCTCTTATTCTTTTGCACTAGTTTTATAAATTATTTGATGTTTATTTAGCTTATGCACTAAGATATCATGTTTTTCCTAGTTTCTTCTTTGCTTTGATGAATGGCCTGGATGCAATTAGGCTCTTAGGAAAAAATAAATTTTTTATCCAATTAATCAACTCAAAATAAAAATTAACAACTCATTACCTCACCTAAAGCCTAGGTTATAAATGAAGATAAAAGATTTAACAACCCTTGGATATTATATGTCTCCGTCATGTATAAAAAGTATCTAGCTTCACTTTTGCTTATGGAGGGCTTCCACATTTGCCAAGGAACTTGGCTTGACCTTTGAGAGCCATGGTGGAAAAATACCTCCTTCTTGTTGATTTTGGCCCATAATTAATTTCTCATGTATTAGGCATATGAATCCCATAGCCTATGTCAAATGAATTGTCCAAAAATGAAAATAAAATATAACAAAAATTTGCATTAGATTTAAGTCATTATGCATGCCCTACATGATCTAGTTTCTTAGGGAGTGTGTTTAAGGACATAGTCTCTTTTTAAATAAATAATAGCTTAGCTATCTTGCAAAAGCATATGACTTGCTTACATGTATCTAAAATCATAGGAGTTAGTTGGCAGCCACCCCCAGGTGGTTGTAAGTCCAATAGTCGGGTGGTTTGTCCTCTCTTATGGAGGTAAACCATATACCCATTTTTACCTTAGATTTAGGCCAGGCCTTGGCCCACACCAGCTCCCTAGATTTAGGTTCAAAGGTTGCTACTTCCCTTTGCGGGCTACAAGCATAAATCCTCACCTCTTAGGCATTTTCATGATCTTGTGTTATTGAAGTAAGCCCTAGATTTCTAGTAAAAACTCAACTCAAACAAATAAATCACTTCAATTACAAAAATATAAAGCCCAACCATAGGATAGTTTGGGATGCTTACAAAACTTCTTAGTATCATAAGCATCCCCTACTATCTCCCTTTGGTTTCGATAATATTTCCCTCCTCTTGATCAATCCCATTTGATCTTCTAAAAATAAATTAATTTATTGATAGTCCTATCTTTGAAATCTTTGGAGACAATGGTCATTTACCTTAATCGAGAGTATTCTTAAGTGATCTCATTCCTTAGGATGTAATTAACCTTGGGGCTTGCCTCCATAATGAACTTAACAACCCGATTTTAAATACACCATACTTTACTTTTTTATGTAAATTAGGAGAAGAATCTCTAGTACATCCGAAGACCCATAGTCCTTAGGAGTCATCATTAGGTGATTAAGTCTATTGTAGGATGGTGACTTCTGTCTCTCGAGATAGTAAATAATTACTCAATGTCATACCCGATCACCCTAATGAGAACATATATGGATCTACATGATGCCCAAATAAGAAGTATTTATTTTTGACTTATTTTATTTTTCTCTCAAGATAAATGAAGATAAGAATAATAAAAAAAATTTACCACAGATTTTTCTGGCGACTCTGCTAGGGAAGGTTCCTCTCTCCATCTTTAATAAATGATCATTATCTCCAAGTATGGATAGTGGATTTGTATTCTATATGAATCCAAGACTATCTTTCTTTTCCATTGGCACTTAGTTTATTTCATTCTTAAGCTAAGTTAGCCAATGTCCTTTAGGTTTTAGGACCTCACTCCATGTGGGCCTTAAAACCCCAGATTTCCCAACATGTGAAAAAAAACTTAAATAAAAAGAAATAACTAAAGACTTCTTCTTTACCATTTCTTTGGTAAGATAAGGTTCATTCCAAAAATAAAGAAAAATAAATCCTCTATAAAAATAATAATTTCCAAAAAAATACTTTTCAAAGTGCACATAATAAAATATTTCAACCTCATCTAAAAAATCTTCATGATTATTATATTTAGGATCATTTCAAAATCAAAATCAACAATAATATTTTCAAAAAGCACAAATGAACATCCTCATTCAATTTATTGAATGAAGATTTCATTTTCAAAACAAAATCAGCAATCATCTTTTCAAAAATAAAATCCAAAATCATATTTTTAAAAAACACAAATGAACATCCTTATTCAATTTATTGAATCAAGATTTCATTTTCAAATAAAAATCAACAATCATCTTTTCAAAAATAAATTCAACAATCATCTTTTCAAAAATAAAATCAACAATCATATTTTCAAAAATAAAATCCAAAATCATATTTTCCAAAATGAACATCCTCATTCAATTTATTGAATGAATATTTCATTTTCAAAACAAAATAAAAAATCATCTTTTCAAAAATAAAATCAAAAATCATATTTTCAAAAAACACAAATAAACATCCTCATTCAATTTATTGAATGAAGATTTCATTTTTAAAACAAAATCAACAATCATGTTTTCAAAAATAAAATCTAAAATTATATTTTCCAAAAGCATAAATGAACATCCTCATTTAATTTATTGATAGAAGATTTCATTTTCAAAACAAAATCAACAATCATCTTTTCAAAAGTAAAATCAATAATCATATTTTCCAAAAGCACAAATGAACATCCTCATTCAATTTATTGAATGACGATTTCATTTTCAAAACAAAATCAACTATCATCTTTTCAAAAATAAAATCTAAAATCATATTTTCAAAAAGCACAAATGAACATCCTCATTCAATTTATTGAATGAAGATTTCATTTTCAAAACAAAATCAACAATCATCTTTTCAAAAAAACATATTTGAAATTGAACATCGTCTTTCAATATACCCAAATTTATTGAAAGAAGATTTCATTTCAAATAAAATCAAATTATATTTTGAAATTCCATTTCAACATATCTCATATATGTTAAAGTTGGAATTTGTTTCTTTTTAAAAAAGAAAAAGAAAAAAAAGATAAGCCTCTCCATTCAATATATCCAAATATGTTAGATGGAGGCTTCATTTTCAAAAAAAAATTACACCATTTGAAATTCCACTCAACACATCCCACATGTGTTAGAATTTCTTTCTTTTTCAAAAATCAATAATAACACACAAAATAAAATTTCATCTTTGAAAAATAAAACATAATTGACTCCCATTTGACATACCCAAATTTATCAAATTAGAGTTTTATTTTTCAAAATAAATTTGGATTCCTTCATTTAGCATACCTAAATTTGCTAAGTGAATATCCTCTTTTCAAAAATAAAAAAAAATCAAAAAATGAAACACATTTGGATTCTTCATTCAACATATCCAAATTTGCTAATTGAAGATCCTCTTTTCAAAATTCAAAAAAAAAAATCAAACAACATTTGGATCCTTCGTTTAGCATACCTAAATTTTCTAAGTGAAGATCCTCTTCTCCAAAATCAAAAACAAATAAAAAAATCACAAATCAAAGTACTTTTAGATTCTTCATTTAGCATACCCAAATTTGCTCAATGAAGATCTTCTTTTCAAAAATCCAAAAAAAAAAAAAAATCAAACAACATTTGGATCCTTCATTTAGCATACCTAAATTTGCTAAATGAAGATCCTCTTTTCAAAAATTATAAATCAAATAAATTTGTATTCTTCATTTAGCATACCCAAATTTGCTAAGTAAATATCCTCTTTTAAAAAATCAAAAAAATCAAATACATTTGGATTCTTCATTTAGAAAACCCAAATTTGCTAAGTGAAGATCCACTTTTCAAAGAATCAAAAATCAAAACACATTTGGATTCTTCATTTAGCATATCCAGATTTGCTAAGTGAAGATCCTCTTTTCAAAAAAAAAAAAAATCAATCAAAGCACATTTGGATTCTTCATTTAGCATACCCAAATTTGCTAAATGAAGATCCTCTTTTCAAAAATAAAAAAATCAAAATATGTCTAGATTCTTCATTTAGCATACCTAAATTTTCTAAGTGAAGATCCTCTTTTCAAAATAAAAATCAAACAAGATTTGGATCCTTCATTTAGCATAACCAAATTTGCTAAGTGAAGATTCTCTTTTCAAAAAAAAAATCTAAAATCAACAACATTTGGATCCTTTATTTAGCATACCCAAATTTGCTAAATGAAGATCCTCTTTTCAAAATTAAAATCAAAGAACATTTGGATCCTTCATTTAGCATACCTAAATTTTCTAAGTGAAGACGCTTTTCAAAAATCAAAACATCAAAACATGAAACACATTTAGATTCTTCATTTAACATACCCAAATTTGCTAAGTGAAGATCCTCTTTTAAAATCACAAAATAAAACACACTTGGATCTTTCATTTAGCATACCCAACTTTGCTAAGTGAAGATCCTCTTTCAAAAAAATTAAAACAAAAAAACCCTTTGGACTTTACTTAGCATACATAAATTTGCTAAGTAAACTCACTCACGATTCACAAGAAAAAGAAGAAGAAAATTATTTTCAAATAACTCATTTAGCATACCCAAATTTGCTAAATGAGTAAATCTAAACAAAATCAATTGACCCTTTATTTTAACATACTCAATTTTATAAAATAAAAGGGTCCCCAAACACAAAAATCAAAATCAAATATAAACCAATGGAAGCATCAATCTCTTCAAAATATTTGAACACATTTTCAACATACACAAATTTGTTGAAAATGGATTCAAAATTAAAAATTTCTTCTTCAATCCTAAATTCAAAAAAATCTCTTCTAAATCAAAGAGCCCCACTTAACATATTCAAATAATTGAGTGTGGGTTCAAATTCTAAAAACAAATTAATGCAAAAATCTAATTCGAGTTTATTTTTTAAAATTATAGAATTTCAACTCAGTTTCAATCAATTTTAATTTAGTTTAGTTTAGTTTAAATGGTAGCCCAGAAGTACGTGTTTACTTTTCCTTTTGGGATGGATTTGACCTTGGATTAAGGCAACCTCCCACAGACTGACTTTGCCCATCTCATTCATTTTGGCAGAGGTTTTGAGGGGGCTAGGATCACTTGTGAGGGGACCACCCTCACAATCATCAGCAGGAGTGTGATGACCGGGAAAAAGCCGATCATCCATGTTGAGATGCAAATTCAAAGTTTCCCTCACTAAAGAGGAAGGCTGTGGCAGTTTCCATAGCAGTTGCAGTTTTAGTGCTAGTGTAGTTAGTGGTTCCATTTCTATCATAGTACGGGCTAGTACCCACTTGTTGGCTTCTTCCAAGGATAAGGCTCCCCTATCTTTGGATAGTATCCCTACAGGTGGGTCTAGTTCTCCTCCTCCCTCGGTGGGACCCAACACCACAGATGCCATAAGATCAAGCGACATCATGCACACATAGCTAAAGAGAGATGAGGTATGCTTCTATAGTAAAGGAGTTTCCTAGGATAGTCTCTCCTTTAATCATAGAGAACAAGTTTTACCCCCTCTCTAGTTCCAATGGAGAGGAAGATATTAAGAGGATCTCAATTTCACCTTCACCTATTGTTCATTTTAAAGCTCCTATCATAGGAGGAGGTCGTATGCCAGCCTTAGATCAGTTCTGGGCTGAGTAGGCGGGGCTTACAGGCGGTCAAAGTCCAGTGCCCAATTTGATTTATGGTTTTTCATCCCTCATAGTGTATGGGAGCACATCAAGCAGGAGAGAGCTTGGGAGGCCCATGTTTCAGTACATGTGACCAGCAGAGAGAGGCGTATGTATGCCAGATAGTCAGCAGCCTCTGCTCTCATGGACTTTCCTATTCGACACTTTGCCCACATCATCACGATAGCATTCTCATGGGTACTACTTACCACGAGGTGAGCTCTTACATAGAGAGTCGGTGGTGCCTCGCCACAGCCACTCCACTCGCCTACCATCTCTAGTACAAGTTCCATCATCCACATCAAAGCCATGAAGATCAGGGAGCCCCAGGTGATCCGACAACAAAGAGATCCCATTCCATCTACACCACCGACTAAGGCGAGGTTGAGATCTCCTGCTCGACCTCCTGCTCCAGTTATGGTGAAGAGAAAATGGCGACCACAGAGCATCATAGTCATGCCATTACCACCACCACTATAACAGAACATGGAGATAGTAGTAGTAGAGGGGAAGGAGACAGTACCATTGTCCCTATGGGCATAGATCCTCCCAAGAGTACCACTCCACCAAAATCTAGTGATAGTTAGGAGCATTGATCCTCCAGTCAACGCAGACCTCACAAGATTAGCTCTCCAGTAGTAGGTGAGGTTAGATGTCTCTGTTCATGATAGTGATCCTATCGGTCACTTGATCTTTTGTACTTGTTGGACCATTCCTTAGATGATATTATAGCTTAATATCTGGTTGAGAAGAAGAAAATTCTAGGGTATGCCTGGTTTGACCTAGAGGATTAGAAGGAAAATTTTGATCCCAATGAAGATTATATATTGGAGGATTCAGCAGAAGTACACATGGTATACACCAGGGGTTCCTTCCTCTATGATTAGTAGAGTTTGAAAGGTGTTGTGGCTGAGCAGGATGACATAGCTCATTCGACCAAACACCTCCTTCAACAAATAAAGCAAAAGGATTGACAAATAGATAGGATGGGAAAGAGGATTAGTTTTGGCACTTCAGAATCAATCCCTAGCAGTGCATTCTACTATTATAGAAACAAGTTAGCCTGAGTTGCTGCATGTCTTGGATCTAGGCAAGACTTCACCTTTAGTAGAGCGAGCGATCGCTCGTCATATATAGAAGGTAGTGGGCAGTTCCTCGGACAAGAAAAGACATTAAACTCATGGTTGAGCGACAAGTGAGAGAAGCATTGGCCCAAGCGAGGAGGATCAGTTCAAAGGGTAGACCCTACCTAGAGGAATTCAATGCCATCCCATATCCTAAGGGTTTTGTGCTGCCTTCTTTCAAGAGCTTCGATGGCAACGGGAACCCACGGCAGTACATAACACACTTTAAGGCCAGCTGTTGCAATGCTGGTGGCAGCGACGTGTTACTATTTTGTCTTTTTGTCAGCAGTTGAGTAGGCATAGCCTTTGATTGGTATGTTAAACTCCCCAATAGTTTGAAAACTTTTACTGAGATTGAGCAACTATTCATTAAGCGATTTCTTTGAAGCTTCAAAAAGGGTGGTATGAAGCGATCTCATTGTGGCTCCTGGTGAGTCCCTAGTTGATTATATTCTCAGATAGGGTAATTTGAGTATGAAATTTGAATCACAATTATCTAAACAGCATGCAATTGAAATTCTACTAAAAAATATTTATGGCCCAGTGCCCTTCATGCTCAAAGGTTATACCATCAAGACATTTGAGAAGCTGGATAACATACAAGGAGAAGCTAAAAAATTGCCTTTTTTGGATCAATTAACAAAGCCAAAGCCACAGAAAGCTTGTGAGAAAAAGCCAGGGGTAGTAGTAGTGTTGGACAAGGGAAGCTGGACAAAGATCGGCCTGAGACCTCATGCCCCACATCACTTCCTCCTCTACCACCACTTAGGTCATCCTACAGGCTTCCACAGCAACCTCCATGGCCTTCGCTGCCTCCTCCTCAGCCATATTCACAGCAGTGGTACACATACTCGCCGTCAGGTAGCTACCATCCACCTACTCTTTTGGATAAACTAAACAAACCTTATTCATTTAAGAGGGAGGTAATTAGGAGAATCTTTAAGAACCTTTTAAAGAAACTTGAATTTTAGCTACCTGAGCCTAGAAGGCTAGAGGAAGTGGACAAGGGCAATGATCCTAACTTTTTTCCCTACCACTGCATGCCAGGCCATGTTTTAGAGGATTGCTTTACATTCAAGGACTGGCTTGAGTATAGCTACAAGATAGGTGCCATAACTATCCCAAAAGAATACCTTGTGGAACAACCATCCAGTTCCTTAGGGTAATCCTTAGGGATACCTGCGATCCTCTCAAAACCAAAGAAGGTTGGGATAACTTCTTATCCCGAACCTCTAAAAAGATTGTGCCAAAAATCATGAAGCTTTCCTTACATGTGCCTGAGGAAGCTCGAATCTCCAACATCAAGGAAGGTTCATAAGTTGTTAAAGACAACTTTGGGAAAGTGGGAGCTCAGCAGCAGCAATAGCAGTAGCCCACACTTGCCCGGGATAGCCAAGTAGCCCAACCACCGACTGAGCCCAATCTCCATTCCACTATTGCAGCTACTATATCAGCGAGCACTTCTACTTCAGCTAGCTCTTCTTCTAGTAGACATCTTGTACTAGCGGATGAGAGCATCAAATCCCTCACCCCTCTTACTTTACTAGATTTCTACTATGTACCTCCTTCTAAAACCAAGAAATCGAGAAATAAAGCTAGTTTGAATTACATCTGTGTCACTTCTAATGGGTTGTCTAATTCTACTCTTATCGAAAACTCTCCAAGTCTAAATAATAATTATAACAACTCAGATCTCTCTCTTTCTAATTTAGAGTTGGACTTTCCTTCTTTGAATATTATGGGTTCACCTCTTAAGATAGACTTAGATTCATCTGATTTCAAGGGTCGTATAGGAGAAGCTGTAGGTGAGCCTGACGAGCAGGTAGAATCTTCCACTAACCTTCCACAAGAGATCAAAGTTAACCCTCAGAGTGTTAAGGTTCTACCTCCTGAGGCGATCTCAAAATAAGGGAAACAAGTCATTGGTTTTGATGATTAAGAAGCCCCTCCAGAGGATGCTCCATCCATGGATATGCTTATGGAGAATCAGCTCAGAGTTGATTACAATGTTCTTGCTCACCTAAGAAAGCTACCATCTAAGTTAAGCATATATGATGCCCTTTTCTTATCCAAAGAGATGAGGAATCATTAATAAAGGTTCTTCTTGATCCAGAGATATGCTTAGCTCAACTGACCTTTGTTGGAGAGGAGGCACATTATTCCAGAGAAGCCAAGGAGTCACTTTCACAGATGAAGACCTTCTTCTAGGGGACATGGAGCTCAACTGTCCCCTCTACATTACAGTGGATATGGGCAGATTAAAACTTTACAGGATTCTTATTAATCCAGGTGCATCGGTGAACATTATGAGTCTAAAGACCCTTGCCAACTTGAGGATTGACATCTCTACACTTTGAGGAGATTAGATGATGTTGAGAGGATTCAATGAACAAGGTAAGAGGGCTTTAGGTTCCATACCTACCTTGGAAATAGGGTGTTGGCCTCATCTTTGGATGGGATTAATTTAGCAATTAGAGATCTAATCTCAAATAGGATTTTATAATTGCTTAGGCCACTATGCTTAGTGAGCTAGGGAATCCACTTTTGGATTGGATCTAACCTATTTAGCTTAAGTAGGATCAACTCAAGCATCCAATATGAATCAATTCAAATAAACAAACCTAAAATTTCAATTTGGATTAATTCAAATCAAGTCTAATTAATTCAAATTGATATTTAATTGAAACAAAATTCAAAATCAATTAATCAAATCAATCAATAATCATCAATCCAAGATGATTAAAAGTTAAATTCAATTAAATTTTAAAAATATCCTTGAATTGATTTTGAATTGGATCAAGCTAAAATTGATGCACTTGAGTTGAACTCAAACTCCAACCCAAATCAAATGTACTCCAACATAAACTCAAAATGGGTGGCATACATTAGTCTAGGGCTATGTGATGATGCCATAATCCATAAAAATCCAAAGGAAGAAGAAAAATGCAAACTCCTTTCTTCCCACCTCATCCCACAACACCTCTTCTTTATATCAAGCCAAATTCCACCTCTTGAAAAAGGGGGCTACCTTCAAGTGAAGGCAAGCAATTAGCAATTAAAAAAAATTCAAAGGGCTTGCCATCACTCTGGCCAACCAAGGAAGAGAGGAAAGAAGGAAAAGAGAATAAAAAGAGGAGAAAGAGAGAAGCTCCCTACCTCTAAGGTGAACATTCCAATATATTCACAAGACCAAGGGGAGTTGGTAACACACCGTTGGCCTTGTCGTTGCTGGCCTGAGTTCACATTCTTCCTTATGGAGCTCTCAGCCAAAAATGGAAAGTGGGGAAAGGAGGCATATTCCTTCCCATTTTAATTCTAAAAGCTTCGCCAAGGCTAGGGAAGAAGATCCCCATGACCTTGTCACTTGACCCACCAGGATGAAGGCCGAAAGTCCCTCCAATGGTGAAATCCAAGATAGAGAGTTTCACCCCAAATTGAAGCTACCAACACATTCTAGAGCTTGTGAAGATCCAAAACAAAATCCTACCCTACCTCCTCGCCATCGGCAAGCCAGAAAATGACCAACATCGCCTCAAATCGAGCGTGCATTGGTCTAAGGAGCAATCCATAGGGAGACAAGCCACCAAACTTTGTGCACATGTTCATTGGGTCAAGCGAGCTAATGAGATCTATCTCATCATCGTCGTCAAAATTTGGGTATGCACTTTCTCCTCCCTCTAGGCCATCGATTTTGGAGCTTTATAAAAGAAATTGATTTCCTAATTGGATCTAGTATGGGATGGGTTTTAGTTTGGGATCGATCAAGGTGATTCATCAGCTTATCCGCAAATCAATGTAATCCAATAAGAACCATTAATTAACCAAGAACCATTTTGTACCATCTTTGATCAGCTAGATCATCATTCCCGCGACGGGCTCCACATGGGTTTCACGTGGACCACTAACTAACGCCACGCCAGACGTACCCGCTCCGCACCGCTCACATCACCGCCGGTTAATGATTTTAAAATTAATTTATAAAATTCATAAAGAAATAAATACAAATTAGAAAATTTTAAATAAAGGCTTATGGATTCTTGATGAAAGGAATCCATGGAAATTAAAATAATTTGTATAGGTATTTTTCCTTTAATTTAGGTTTAATTGAAAAATATTAAACCTTAACTCTCAAATTAATAATCCAATTAACTTGAAACTTTGGAGAAATAAAATTAAGCATGAAACATAGTGAATTTGTTAGATTTAATTCAATGGGTTTAATGGAAATTGCAATTTCACATTCTTAATTAATAATTAAATTAATTAATCTTTAATGAAATAATTAGAGAATTATAATCAAACAACCTTAAATCACCCTAATGAACTTCAATGAACATTAAAACATCACTTAAACTCAATTAAACCTAATAATCCTTAAATTGATCTAATTAGGCAATTATATGAATTAAATAATTTATTTAAATAACTTGAATTAATTAAATCATAGTAAATCAAACCGCCAAAAAATTATAAAAAAACCCTTATTTGAAAGGTATTTCAATGAGGAATTTATGAAAAATAAAAACCCTTAATCATTAAATTATGCCTAATTTAGATTTTAATGAAATAATTAAAACCCTAATTAGCCTTTAATTACAAATCTAATCAACATAAAACTTTAGAAACATAAAATTTGCATGTAACCCCACTTGCCATAATTATCTCAAACCCAATTGATATATAGATTTGGAATTCTTGATTTTCCAAATTTCTAGGTCAATGTGAATACTTAAGAAGAATCATTAATCAATTGAATCATCAAATAAATTGAACTAATCTGAAATAAGCATAAAAAATACTCAGGATAATTCATCAAAACTTCCTAAGTAAAAAAATTTAATCAAACTTAAAGAATAGTGAAATTAAAATCTTAAGTTAATCAAATATCAAATTTTAAGAAAATCAATATGTAATGAAATTCAACCATAATTTAATAACTTAAGTTAAATTGAATGAAATCAAATTTTAATCTAAACTCTTTAAATTAAACCAAATCAAATGAAACCAACATAACTTAATCCAAATCTCAAATCTAAATGTCTTAAACAAATGAAATAATTCAAATCAAATTTGAAAAGAAAAGAAACATAAAACCAATCCAAACATAAATAACATCAAAAGAATTAATTAAGATACTTAAGATCTTAGTTAGACTTTTGAAAACTTGATTAGAATTAGGATGTTGAATGGAAAGAGCTCCATCCAAAAATGGAATCATTCCATTCTTCATTCTTGAAAACCTATACAACTTTACCAAAATAAAATGGAATAAAAATGAAGTTAAATTATTAAGTCTTTTGAATTGAAACCACCCAAAGGTAAAAATTAAACAAAATTCAAACTCTAAATTGAAACTTGAACTTAAAGGAGCCAAGCAAAGCCTTGTCACACAAACCCCTCTTTTGCACACACTAGATCATTTAGGTCACAGACTCTAGATCTAGGTTAGATCATTCTGTAATTTTCATTAATGTTCTGGTGCTTCACATGTGTGTGTGGTGTATTACTTTAGACTGGATGTCTAGGCTTGTTTGCTTATTAGACTGGATGTTAAGGCATTCTTTTTATATTTAACACTATTTTCTATAAGGGACTGTGTTAAAAGGTATCATTGTAAGAAATAAAAATTATAAAATTATTATTTGCTTACAAGTGTTGAAAATCCCTTAACATAGTCCATAAGACAGGTGGGCTTGAAAAGTAACTAATGTTAAGCCCGTATGTTTATGAAATATAAATTACTTTATGCGTTCTGTGTATTTCCTAACATCTATTTTGTAGGGCTTTGGAGTTCTTTTGAATTTTAAATGTAAATTTAAGCTTAGAATTAGGATAGGATCTATGGGGTCTAGGATTAGTAGGAGCTGACCTAATTAGGAGATGGTGCGGTGATCCCCTGTGGAGCTCGATGGATGTCCCTGAAGAAAGAGACTTTCTTGGAAAGAAGACCCATAGATCTAAACTTGTAGTTCTAGGCTTGTATGAGGTCAACTCTACCCATTTTTCTTTCTTCGGTGTACAAGCACTCGCATTGGCCTATTTTATTAATTTAATCTGGCTTGATTTATTTTGGGTGTGCAATAGAAACAACATGCTTTTCCTAGGTTTCTTTCTGTGCTATGTTTATGATGTGATCAATTCCTAGACGTAGGCTCATAGGATAAAGTAAATTTTATACCCAACTAAATCAATCAAAATACAAAAAAATAAATACAACTCATAATCTCATGTAAAATCCTAGGCATTAAATCAAGATTATAAAATATTTAGCAACCCATTAACTGGATGCTTTAATATCATGCATAAATCATCTTATTTCACTCTTGATAATAGAGGAATTCTAGCTTTGTTAGAGAAATTAGGCTTAACCTTTGAGAGCCTATGATGGAAGAACACCTCTTTCTTTTTTTGATTTGGCCCATAACCATTTGTAATTGCATGGAATTAGGCATAAAATTGCATACCTATGGCCTAAAATGAATCTTGAGTCAAAAATCATAAAAATCTAAAAAATATGCATTAGTTCGTTGCTAAATTTGAAGATGAGATCCATTAAATAATTGACAAGCTTAAAGAAATCAACCTCAGGATAGAAGAAAATTCATGCCTGACATACATCAGTTCGTTGCTGAATGAAGAAGAAACCAATGACTTTGTTAGGCTATTAGTTGAGTTTAAGGACTACTTTGCATAGAGTTATGAAGAGATGCCCAGATTATCTCCTTATGTAGTAGTTCAAAACTAGCAATAGACCCTAATGCTAACCCTATCAAGCAAACTCCTAGACACATACAATTAGAAATTGAACAACAAGTCATTTCTGAAGTCAAGAAACTGATCAATGTTGGTTTGATCAGGGAAGAAAAATATCCTATCTAGTTAGCCAGTGTCATCCCAATTAAGAGGAAGAATAGCCAAATTCGCATATACGTCAATTTCAGGGACTTAAACAAGGCATGCCTTAAGGATGAGTTTCCTTTTCTTATACCAAAATTAATGGTAGACATCACCTCATCTCATGCAGTATTCTCCTTCATGGATGGGCCATCTCTCTACAACCAAATCAAGATGGCCCCCGAGAATGAAAGAAACACTACTTTTTGAACCCCGATTGAAATCTATTGGTTATAAGGTCATGCTTTTAGCCTTAAAAAAATACTAGTGCAACATACCAATGGGCCATGACATAGATCTTCAATGAACTCATTCATCACCAGGTTGAGTGCTATGTTGATGATCTATTAGTCAAAAGCAAAGAAAAGGAAGACCATCTCTTTGACTTGAGAGTAGTTTTTGAATGGTTAAGATAATATAACCTCAAAATGAATCTCCTCAAGTGTGCATTCAGAGTAGCTTCAAGGAAGTTCCTTGGGTTTGTTGTCTAACATCGGGGAATAGAGATAGATCCAAAAAAGATCAAAGCTATCTTAGAAATGCCTCCAACCAAAAGTTTAACTCAACCTAAATCTTTCCAAGCATAGTTGGCATTCTAAGATGCTTTATCTCCAACCTATCGAGAAGATGCAAGCCATTTTTTATACTTATAAAAAAGGATGCCAAGTTCAAGGCGGGATGACAAGTGCGTGTGTGCCTTTGAAGATATCAAGCAGTATTTAGTGAAGCCACTAGTTCTAGTAGCCCCTATCCTGGGCAGACCACTCATCCTCTACACTGCTACATTGGGTGACTCCCTCAGCACTTTGTTGGCCCATGACAATGACAAAGGGAAGGAGAGTGCTCTCTACTACCTCAACCATCGTCTGATCCCTGCTGAAGCAAACTACCCACTTATTGAGAAACATTGTCTAGCATTAATCTTTGCATCCTAAAATCTATGACACTATATGCTTTCTCATAAGGTGAACTTAATTTCAAGAACAAATCCACTCCAGTATCTCATGACATGTCCAACGCTATCTGGATGTTTGGCATAGGTCCATGATTCTCTCATAGTTTGATATCACATTTGTACCTCTTTGTGCAATGAAAGGTCTGGCACCAACAGATTTCTTAGCAGCACACTCACATCCTGCTACTCTCGCAAGGATCTCCACGATGAACAAATCATGAACTTAGGGAGGTTGATAATCGCCATTGGGAGATGTATTTTGATGGTGTCTTTCTTTCAAAAAGAAGAAGAACCATAATCTACTCTTTAAGAAAAGGTAGGGATAAGAATAGTTCTCTTAACTCTAAACCACGATGTCATGAGATTCTCATACTGTCTCTCCAATCCCTACACCAATGACGAAGCCAAGTATGAGGCTTTGATTATCGATCTTGAGTTAGCCATTACAGTGTGTGTCAAGAGCATCAATATATATAGGGATTCTCAGCTGGTCATCAACCAGATTGTCGAGTCCTATAAGGTTCTCAAACCTAAGCTTCATCATTACCATGAGTACACCATGAAGATGTTGGCCCAAATCTCTGAGGTCACCATCTATAAGGCCCCTCGAGGAGAAAATGCAGTAGCAGATGCTTTGGCCAAATTTGCCAAAGAATTGACATGTCTGGAAGATGAGTTCATTCTAATAAACATCCAAAATAAACAAGTCATATCTTTTATTGATGCTGAACTCGTCAAGAGACTTTCTCTTGAAGGAGAGGTTGCCGTTGCCAATAAAGACAAGGAGCTAGATTAGAGGCAACCATTCATAGATTACTTGAACACTGACAAACTACCTCAAGAGAAAGACCAAAGACAACATGATCTTTCAATCAAATGTACCGACGGAGAGCTCTCTTCTATGCTCTCATGGATGACACCTTATGACGGTCTTTTCGATCAAATATGGTTACATTATTTAGATAAACATGAAGCCCGTAAGATCATGAAGGTACATTCAAGTCTATGCGAGCACATTAATCAGTTGAAGATGAAAGCAAAGATCAAGAGACTAGGATACTACTAGCCTTCGATGATTACACGCATGAAGCATGATCAAGAGAACCTGCCATCCTTTCTTAATGGGGATCACACTCATTAGTGGCACCATTTGTCAATTCCCAAGGTGTTTTAGGATAGGAGTGAGAGAACATGAGAGGCATCATATTTCTTTTTAACATCAAAAATCATTTATCTGAGTATTTTGATGTAAAAATCCCATGGCTCACTCGTTTGCTCAGTCTGATATGCTACCTCGGTATATCACCCTAGTGATCACTTGGATGTGAGTCTCCACACTTTCCTCCTGACTAGACCATTGCAAACCAATGGCACTTATTACTTTGGTAGACTTCATTGATAGTAAGCTACTTTATGTTAATTTTGTTTAAGAAGATGTGAGTCCTCATGGTTTCTTCTTGAACTAATCAATGCTGATCAGTATATTTGAGATTTAGGATAAGTCCCAGGCTCCTTTCCTCTTGACTACTCTCAGTTAATATAAGTCTCTAGTGTCATTCCTCATAATGATGCAAAGAAGCTCAATCAGAGAGAATATCTTGACAATCAATTCATAAGAGGTTGTGAGTCCACGATGCTTTCTTCAAGGCTTACAACTGGAGGACACTTTAGGTTAGTTGATGAGCTATCTGTGACTCACTCGGTGGATACACCATCTCCTTGAGTGTAAATATCATAGATATTATCTTCTCGAGGTTTTGGATAAAGGGCCTCTCAATGGGAACTCTACATGGATCATGTCCTTTGCATCCCCATTTTAGACACTACTGCATCTTGGATTGGGCTCCCCTTTCTTTAGTCACCCACATATGTTTAAAATTTGTTCAGAACAGATTCTCCTTATTGAAAATAAGATAGGTCTAGGCTGATATAAGCTCCTTCTTAGTATGATCCCTCTCAAACTAACAGGGTACACTATAAATAAATAAAACAAACAAATAAAATAAACAAACAAATCCATTCACTTATGGATTAGAAGCCCCAGAACCCTTTCCCAAGCGGACATCCTATTGGGGCAATGTCGTGAACTCCATAGAATTACTACGCTTGAGTTGAGATAAGTGAGAGAACATCGTTCAATCTATTTTACCACAAAGGTTAAACAATCATTTCACTTTGGAAGATATAAGTCTACTGCATTCTTTCTAGCTATGTGCAAACCCGAGGGCACCACAGTTAGTTGACAAGTTACCATGCTAATGTATCACCATAGTGGTCTTTCATTCGAAATAGGTGAGTCCCACTTTCTTCCCGAATTAACCATTGCAAACCAAAGGCACCCCTTTGGTTGGATAGTTCTCCCTAGTAAGCTACTCTTTGAGTAAATCTAAGCTAGACCAAACCAACATGGCTACTGTCCATTTCAAACTAATGGGATCCATCAAAAATTTAAAAATAAAATTAATCTTGACTATGTTTAAGAAAATTTATGATCATTCACTCAATAATAGCCTAAGTCGAGTTCAATTTGTTGCCAAACACCTCGACTAGTGGTTCCTTATTTGAGAAGATGTGAGTCCTTACTTTCTTCTTAACTTGACTATTACCAAAAGGTCCCTTTGGTTGGATAGTTACTATATGGTTGGTAGACTACCCCTTGAATTTGTAAATCTAAATGTAGACCAAGGCCAACATGGCCCCTACTGATCATCCATCCTTGATGGGATCCATCAAAAATAATTAGAAATTAAATTAATCTTGACTATCTTTGGAGAAACTTACTTGAATCCTGCACCACGTGAAAAGCACACACAACATCAGCGGTCCACATGGCGTTGACAGGATTAGTTAATTAATTAGGGCTATTTAATTATCCCTTAATCCTAAAACTTCTAAACAAATAAATATAAAAAATCAAAAAATGCAAACAAACTTCATTTTAAAGATAATTCAAAGAATCCAATAAAATTGCTTCAAATTGATTTTAAATAGTAGATCTAATTAGGGTTTTAATTGAAAACTTAACCAATTACTTAATTATTTCATTAATTAATTCCAAACTTCTCAGCATGTTGAGTGGGATGACTACCCCCAAATTTGGAAATTATTAATAGTTAATTAAGAAAATCATAATGAATCTCTAATCACCCTCTTAATGTAATTAAGAGTAATTAAGCATGTAAATAGTAGTTTCACTTAATTAAGATAATTAAATATTATTTAGTGAGAGGAGATTTATGGAATGGGTTTGGGTATTTTCTCTAGTTATTCCCTAAACCCCTTTCTTCCTTAATCTAAACCTAATTAAGGACTAAACCACTAATGACCTACTTAATTAGCTCAAAATTTAAATCAATCTAAACTTAATCAACCTCTTTCGGTAGATCCTTAGGTGTTCAAAGAAAGGTAAATTTAAAGAAATCATTTCCAACTCACATGTGTGGGAAGGTTATGAAAGTACTAAATTAAACCCTTTAGCTTAATTAATTAATAATTGTGAGTCAATTTTTAGGCCCCTTTGTTTCTTAGATGCATTCTGATTTAAATTCCATGTGATTGCATATCATATGTTAGCTCATTATTATTAGGAATTATATTCAAGTGGTGTAGGTAGGGATAATTAATGGACTTAATTCATACCTTAACCTAAAAATATAAAATTAACTTAATGGTTCTAAAAAATTAAAATGCAGTTCATAAATAGAGAAATAGGTTAGGAGTAAATTCTTTCACATTTTCTAAATCAAATCAAACTTAAAACAAAAATAAAATTTTCTTAGAAACTTTTAATTCACATTAAATGATCTTATTTCATAGGATTGTCTTTAAAAATTAATTAGAGTGAATGAAGTTACATGCTTACATCACTTAATTTCTTTCCAAGCATGGTAAATGTATGCCATATGAATTCATGCATTCATATCTTTGAAAAATCAAAATAAATGAAATTTTTCTTTATGTCAAATTGCATGTTTTTTAAAGTAAGAATATGGATGGCTATTATCACTATTAAATCAAAAATTATTTTCAAAACTTATAAATCAAAGATTATAAATGAAAGTATGCTACTTATAAATACTTATAAGCCCATGTGATTATAACATAAAATGTGTTATGTGATTTTCTTCTCTTTCTTAACATGGGTTTGTATAGGATTTGCAAAGTGTATAGTTCATTTGAAAAGAACATCACTTTTAAATCAATTCATACACATGCTATGAATTAAGAAGGATCTTCATATTGCACATATAAATTAAATAAACAAATCAAATAAATAAAATCTTTTACATGATTCTTCATCCATTTGCTTTCTTTTTTGTACATGCACATGTATTTAAGAAAAGTGGTATATTAGTTTGGACATAATTCTTGAGGCTTTAAAGTATAAAGAAGGTCTTGTACCTTATACCAATGGTGTAGAAAATAATGGTATACTCACTTATGTATTTCATACTTGTAAATGTGCATTTAGTTAATGGATAAAAGAATTCTCTTTCTACTTAACAAAATCATGCATCATGAAACATAAAAATTTTCTTGAGAAACTTTAGCATTCATCATTAAGGTGTCTTTAAAGTTTGCATTTACATGCATAGGTATGCTTAGGATCATTTCATATGCATGATACACATGTTAGAAAGAAATAAATGGTTGTATTTTGTGATAGTAATTCTAATTAATCTAAAATGTTTCTTGTTGAATAGGTTTATTTGGCTAAATCTAAGAATATGGATTAATTAAAACACATAATAAAATATTCACTAAAGAAAAATCACTAATGAATCTATCTTAGAAATTACTTAAGGTAAAAAGAAGTTCTCTTATTTTTATTGTCTTTTATAACACTTAGTAATTAGTGTATAGTTCATTTGAACCAAATCAAATCATAAAATAAAATTAATAAATCAACTAAATCACTTATGAAACCACCCTCTAAGTTGAATCCTTCATACTTAGAAAACTTCAACCTTAAACCTAGCTAATACATGTCACACTTAAATGACACACACATTTACTTCACCATTTGCTCTATGTTCATGCATGGATTTTTGGTTTGTTTGTGATGTAATGTTTTAGTCCGATGTTAGGGTGTATGTCGTAACTAGATGATAGGATAATTTTAGTCTAAGCATTATCTTCTGATTATGCTTAAAGTGCTATAATATAAATAATAAATACTTTTGTTGTTCAAGTTACCTATACCCCTAAGCATAATCCAAATTAAGGCAGATGGACTTGGTTACCTATGTGTGGGATGCTAAGTCCAATTTATTCCTATACATGCTTGGGATTGTGGTATGTTTAGCTAATCTCTATTTTAAGTTTTAGTTAGATTTACTTTTCTATTTTCATGTAATTTTGCAATTAAGATTTGGAATGAATGTTATGAGGGATTAAATGAACATTGGTCATAAAGAAAATCACTAATGAATCCATGTGAAGCTTAAGTAACCACATCCCAACCAAAGAAAGAAAGAAAGAAATCAAGAAATGAAGAAATGAAGAAATGAAGAATGAAGACCACCCATAACATGAATCCTTTTTTGATTGTAATTAATTCATTTGTAATCCGTTGTATAATGGTAGAATACTACCCACATTTCTTTTTTGGGTTGTGCGGTGATGCACCACAAAGGTCTCTTATTCTTTTGTGCTTTATAAATTATTTGATGTTTGTTTAGCTTGTGCTAAGATGGCATATTTTTTAGTTTTCCCATTTTGATGAATGGGGATGCTTAGGCTCTTAATAGGAAAAATAAATACTTTTCTATTCAATTAATCAACTCAAAATAAAAATTAACAACTCATAACCTCACTTAAAGCCTAAGTTATAAATCAAGATAATATATTTAGCAAACCCTTATCTGGATCTTGTATGTCTCACATCATGCATAAAATGAATCTTGCTTCACTCTTATTTATGGAGGGCTTCCACCTTTGCATGTAACTTTTGACCTTTAAGATTTGGTAAACACCTCCTTCTTAGGATGTTAGCTCATAAGTAATTTCTCATGAATTAGGCATATGAATCCTATAGCATGTGCCAAATGAAGAAAAAATGAAAATGAAAATATAACAAAATTTGCATTAGATTTAAGTCATTATTCATGCCTACATGATCTAGTCTCTTAGGAAGTGTGTTTAAGGATTTAGTCTCATTCTAAATAAACAACAACTTAGCTATCTTTCAAAAGCATATGAGTTGCACATGTATTCAAAATCGTAGGATTAGTTGTAACCACCCCCCAAGTGATTTATGTCCAAGTTAGATGGTTTGTCCTCTCTTGTGGAGGTAAAACCATATACCCATTTTTCCTTAGATTTAGTTCACCTTGGCCTCATCAAAGCTCCCTAGATTTAGGTTGAGGTGACACTTCCTTTTAGTATAAGCATAAATCCTCACCTATTAGGCATTTCCATGATCTTGTGTTATGGAATTGTAAGTCTAGGTTTTAATAAAATTCAACTCAAACAAATAAATCACTTCAACTCAAATATAAAGCCCAACCATAGGATAGTTTGGGATAACTTCCTAGAATCATAAGCGTCACTTATTATCTCCATTTGGTTTATAATAACTCCATGTTGACCACATTTTTAGAATGAGCCCTCAACCCCTCTTCTTGAACAGGACTCTCTTAGACTTTAAGAGTTTCTTAGTCTTAGACACATCTAGTGATTAGGTGGACACTCACCTAGAGACTTAGAAGAGTTAGCCATAGGAATAGGTCATTTTGGATGTTAGGAAAATTTCCACCCTTAGCTTAAACCATTCCTCACTTTCCTTCTTTCAAGTCAAACTCCAAATCAATTTTATTTGATTTTCTCTAAACTTAAATAAATTCCATGATTGAAATCCATGCTTGAAATCTAGATTGAAACCCATGATCAAAATCCATCAAAATTCTAAGTCCAAATTTTTGCTAGTCCTTAACTTCCCTTAAGGACTTACCAATTGATCAAAACTAATTCAAATGTTTGAGATTCTCTCATAATCCATTTATATTTCCATTTATATTCTCATATATAAAATATAAATTCAAACCAATCAAACTAAACTCAAAATTCCAAATCAACAGAAAATTCCAAGTCCTTTAATTTTCCATTAAGGACTTAGCCAAAAATCAAATCTAAATCACTTCAAACTCATGATTTCTTAAAACTTATTTATAATCTCATTTACATTCATATATAAATGAAATATAAATATAAATCAATCAAATCAAACTCTCAAATTAAATTCAATTTAAAATCTTCTTAAGTCCTTAATTTCCCTTTTAATGGACTTAGCCAAAATCTTGATCAAACCAATTCAAACTCATGGGATTTTCTAAAACTATTTATATTCTCATTTATATTTACATATATAAATGAAATATAAATATAAATCAATCAAATCAAATCTCAAATTAAATTTCAATTTAAAATCTTTTCTAAGTAATTAATTTTTCATTAATGAACTTTAAATCTTGAACAAATCAATTCAAACTCATGGGATTTTCTCATAATTCATTTATATTCTCATTTATATTCATATATAAATGAAATATAAATATAAATCAATCAAATCAAATTCAAAATTCAAACTCTAAACTCCAAAATTTTCATGTCCCTTAAATCCTTCTTAATGGACTTAGCAAATCATGATTAAACCACTTCAAATCATCAAAATTTTCTCATGATCCATTTATATTCTCATTTATATTCATATATATAAATGAAATATAAATTCAAATCAATCAAAACCTATTCCAAAAAATCAAACTCAAATCAACTCAATCAATCTAAGCCTTTCAAGTCAAAATCTTGAACTTAGCCAAATCAATTTCAAATCCAAACTCTTGATTTTTCTCATGATTCAATCAACCTTATAATCATGAACCTATGCATAAATCAAACTTTTCAAACAATCAAAACCAAGTCAAAATCAAAGCCAAAATCCTTTATATTCTTCCTTTGAATATAAAATTGTCAAATGGATCAAAATCCATTTGACTTCAAACTCACTGTAAATGGATTGATATTTCAATCATAAGTCCATATACATGATCAATCAACTTCAAATCAAGATTTAACCAAGCCATTTGACCCACTTATGCTCACTTGACCCAAAGTGAGCTAAAGTAATATATGAGCCAAATTCTAATCCTAATCAAATTGGATTGAACCAAACTCATATATCCTTCTCATCATGATCAATAATCATTATGGGATGATCAATCAATCAAATTGGGTCAAACTAGGTCAAACTAAGGGTTGACCAAGTCAACACTTAACCCAAAATGAAACCTAACATAGCCAAATTCCACCATAGGCTAAATTGATTGAAACCATTGATCTAAGTTCACTGATGACCTATGTTTGAACTTGACCAAGCCAACATTTGAGCATAACCTAGCCCAGTTGGCTCACTTGACCCAAGTTGACCCATTTTTACCTAAAGGGTGAAAATGTGTCAAAACTTTATCTAAGGCAAATTGATTGAAGCCAATGGGTCAAGTCCATTCCAAATCACTTGTGGAACTTGACCAAAGCCTCAATTGGCCAACTAGACCCAAGCCCAATTGACCTTGACCAACATGACTAAAGGGGTCATGTTGAGCCAAATGAACTTAAAATTGATTGGAAACAAAGGTACCAATCCACTCCATATGGCTAACATAACCTAAACCTACCCTTGACCTACCTCAAATAGGTCAAATGTGTCAAATGTGTCAAATAGGTCAACTTGACCCATTTGACCTAAATGAAGTCATATGAGCCAAATCCAAAACTATACCAAATTGAATCAAACCAAAGTCACCAGAATATTTCAAATGGTCATATGAACTTGACCCAATGCTTGGTTTGACCCAATTTGAGCAATTGGTCAACTTGACCCAAGTTGACCCATTTTGACCTAAATGGGTCAACATGAGCCAAACCCTGTCAAATGAATTCCAAATCTCATGAAACTTGGCCAAACCAAGTTTCTCCACATACCCAACATACCTAAAGTGAAAATCAGCAAAATGACCATTCTACCCCTAGGCCAAAGAACAAATTTTGGCTTAATCCATGGATAATTTGGTCATACCCTCTTCACATTCACTTAAGGCTTTCCTAAAAGCTCAAAGGGACCTAGGGAAGAGTGGTGCATCCAACCCAATGGGTTTGGGTCAGCCCAATTGGTCCCTAGACCAAATACAACCCTATGGGTCAAAATGCAAAATTCAAACTCCCTCTCAAACTCAAATTCAAGCACATGGGATGTTGGCAATCCACTCCTTGGCTCAAACCGACCATGTGCACACTCTTAATTGATCAAACAACCCATTGCCTATGCTCAATTGGATCAAAATGGCAAGTGCATTGTCGGTCGTCCGATCCTTTAAGGGGGAGATATACTCCCCTAATTCAATTCAATTCTCACGTCCCCTCTATCAATTGAAGCTAAGGAACTCAGAGCAATCATCAGAGAGTACTCTCAAGCTTCTTAGAGAGGATTTGAAAAAGCAATTTCTCAATTTTCAAACTTTGAAAATAGGGGAGCTCAATCCATTCTTGAACTTACTCCACACTCAAACTCCACTCAATTCCCTCTTCAAGTTTCATCAGAAGACCAAGTCGAGTGCACCCAAGCTCTCTTCCAAGTTCTTGAAGCAAGGGGAGATCCAATTCAATCAAAACTGAGCTCAAGCTATGGAGGAGGTGACCCATAGGAAGATCCACTCAACCTCAAGTGTTCAAAACTTCAATAAGGCTTCATCTCAACCAGACAAAGCTTCTCCAAGGGAATGAGTCGGTGATCACCTCCGGTGAGGTATGAGATTTTTTGATTATTAAACTCAATGTGGTTTGGAGCTTTGTGAAAGAAATTTTCACCCCATGGATTTTTGTTTGTTGGATTTGCCTCTCTTTAGCTTTAGATGGTGTGGGTTGAGTTTGATTTGAATCCATGCTAGATCGAGCTTGGATCTTCCCCTTGATCATGGATGATCTCTGTTGATCAAGGGGAAGAACTTGGGAGATCTCAGCTATCCATCCTTGCATTTTGGATGAACGGCTGAGATAATTCCTCACGTTTAGAAATTCCTTAGCCATTTTAAAATCGCGGGGAGATCCCTGACCATCCGATCTTTGATCAGATGATAGGGATCAAAGCGCGCTCTCTCGCCATCTAGGGTTGACATTTAAGCGTCCCCCTCACAGCGCGACGCATGTAAAGCGCATTGACCGCCGCCGCCGCGCTTCGCACCGTGAGGGATTAGTTAAATGCTTTAATTAATTTTTATTAATCTAGGGATATTCTAAAATTCATAACTCACTCTAGAAAATTCAAAAAATTATGAAATGAAATCCAATGGATAGATAATTCAACCTAGAATATTTTAAAATTAATTTCAATGGGTTTTATCGTATATTTTATCTGAATTTAAGTTTTATTAGAAAGTTTATTTAGCTAATTACTTTTTTTTTTAAGCCTCGATTAGTCCCAAATTTCTTGGGTATGTTTTGGGGATGACTTACGCCTCTCTAATTTTAATTAATTTATTGAAGGCTTGATTAGAAGAATTTCATATGAACTTCTTAATTACCCTCCTTGTGTAATTAAGGATAATTAGGGTATGATTAGTAGTTTTAATCAGTGATTAGGGTTGATTAAGGTTAGATCCAATAAATAGGAGGTTTATGGAATATTTTTGGGGCATTTCCCTTAACCCCCTTTTCTCTTATTAATCTCCTCTTATTTAAGGGTTAATTCATTAATTATCCCCTTAACTAATTTCTAAAAATTCTTAAAAGGTCCAGAACTTAATTAACCTACTTTGGGTAGATTCTTAGGTGTTTATTAGCCTAAGTTTAAACTAAGGAAATCAAAATCTAATTCATAAGAATGAAATGGTGTTTTAAAATTACTTAAGCTAAACCCCTTAGCTTAATTAACTTTTAATTGTGAGCCAAATTATATTAGGCCTTTTTCTTATTAGGTGCACTGCAAATTTAAATTCCTTGTGAGTTTTATTTCATTTTATTGGCTCATAATTATTTGGTTAATTTTTCTATGGTGGTGTAGGTAAGGGTTAATTAAGTTATTTATTTCATACCTTAACCTAACTAATGCATAAAAATGGATCTAATTATCTAAAAATTAAACAAAATTTCAAACACATGTTAGAATGGGTTAGGAACAGGAAACTGAACTCACCTTTTCAAAATTAAATCAAACTCCAAACTAATCAAAATCACTTTGATTTATTTTAAACTTTCTTATTCTATAAGAATGTCTTTAGGATTTAAGTGAAGTGAACTTGTTTACATGCTTTCATTACTTTGAATCCTTAACATATTAAACTTGTATGTCATGTGATTTCATGCATTCATATTTTCAAATTCCAATTTTAAATGAAATTGTTTACTTTATGTCAAATTTCCATGTGTTGGCTAAAGTAGATGAGTGGCTATTATCACTACTAAACCCAAATTATTTTTCAAAACTTATAAATCAAATATAAAATCTAAAAGTATGCTACTTATACTTTAATTGTAAGCTTGCATGTGAAGATTATAAAGGTATGCTTAGCATAGGTTTTCTTTCTTTCTTATGTTGGTATAGTTTTGAATAGGAATTTGGTGAGATATATGTCTCATTTGAAAAGGACCTAATGCTCACCTAATTTCATTTCCTATTCATCCCTACACTACCATCTAAGAAGGGTTACCTACACATGCATACATAAAATTGCATAAACAAAATGAATCCATTAATGCAACTTTTGCATTTTTCCTTTTATTTTATTTCTTTTATACATATGTTCGTATTTAATGAAAGTAATATATTAGTCTGGACAACCCCAAGGTTTGCCAGGCTTTAAGTAGCCTTAAGTAGGTCTTGTACCTTATACCTCTAGTTAACAATTGTGTTGTACTCACTTATGTCTTTTTTTTACTTTCATGTGTGTAAGTGATATTTTGGATAAGGAAACCCCTTTCTACTTAAGAAAAATCATGTATATTCAACTTCTAAATTTCCTTAAATGGATTAATTAGCATGCATCATAAAGTGTGTCTAATACTCTCATTTGTATGTATAGATATGCTCAGGGTCCATCCATATGCATCTTATATATGTTGGGGAAAGAAATGAAGTAATGTGTGTTATGTGAATTTTGATTCATTTTATTTAGTCTTAAAATGTTTTTCTTTTTGAATAGGTTTGTTTAGAGTTTATCTAAACTTAGGATTAATTAAAATATTTAATCAAAACATTTACCTAAACAAAACTAAAATGTGAATCTACTTTAGAAATTACTTAGGTTAGGGAAGAAAAGAAGTTCTCTTCTCTTTCCCTCTTCATAACTTAGAATTGTAGGATCCACTTAAATCAAATCAAAACATGAAATAAAATCAACCCAAAATAATTAAACAACTTAAATGAAACTCTCCTCTAAGTTGAACATGTTTTTTCACTTAGAAGATTTGAACATAAAACCATAGCTAAGCATACCACACAAGCCTTCAAAGCACACACATTAGCTTAAGTCACCACTTCTAGCTTTAGGTTAGGTCGGTGCATGGTTTGATGTTGAATTTTATTTTGTGATATATGTTTTAGACTGGATGTTAGGATGTATACTCATAGAATGAATTGTAGGACGTTCTTAGTCTAACTATTCTTTTCTGCGGGAGATTGTGCTTAAGGGGCATTATCATAAATAAAAATATAATGCTCTTGCTTGCAGGTGCTTTATACCCCTAAGCATAATCCATAGGCTAGGTGGACTTAGTCACCCATGTGTGGGGTGATAAGTCTAATATACATGCTTGGGATTTGTGTGATTTATTTTAACTAACCTTTGTTTTGTAGGTGTTAGTTAGATTTCCACTTTTCCTTTTCATGTAAATTTATGCAATTAGGATTTTGGAATGATTGTTATGGGGATTAGAGTGAGCATTGGTTATAAGATCCAATCTTATGCACCATGTGAAGTCTTGGACCATCTACCATCCAACCATCCAAAAGAAAGAACAAAAGAAGAAGGAAGAAATAAAGAAGAAAGGAAGAAGACATAAGAGATAAAGCTTGAAGACCCCATAATAATGAATTCCTTGCTTAATTTTAATTTAATTCATTTATAATCTGGGTTGTATAAGGGTAGAGCTCAGCTACCCATATTTTTATATTTTCAGGTTTGTGCAGTGGTACCCGACCACAACGGCTTTTTATTCTTTTTGAATAGCTTTATGAATTGGTTGATGATTTGTTTAGCTTTTTCATTAAGTGGCATGCTTTTTCTAGCTTCTTCCTTGCTTTATATATGACTTGGATGTGGATTAGGCTCTTTAGGAAAAATAAATCTTTTACCCAACTTAACAACTCAAATAAAAATTAAATAACTCATAACCTCACGTAAAGCTTAGGTTTAAAATCAAGATAAAAGAATTAGCAACCCACTTTGGATAGGCATTTCTTTTGTAATATCATGCACAAATGCATCTTATTTCCTTTGTTGATGGGAGGGGTTCCACCTTTGCGAGAAACTTGGCTTGACCTTTGAGAGCCATGGGAGAAACTCACCTCCTCCCTTCTCTTTGATTTTGGCCAATAACTTGATTTCTCATATTAGTCATATGAATCTATTAGCTTTGAGTCAAAATAATTGTCCAAAATAAAAATAAAATAAAATTTGAAATGCAATAGATTTAGGTCATTTGAATCATATCCCTTTGCATGATCTAGTCTATTTAGGGGGTGAGTTTAAGGACTTAGTCCCTTTCTAAATAAGTAACAACGTATCTATCTTGCAAAAGCATAAAGACTTGCCTACATATATTTAAAATTGTAGGAGGAGTTAGTTGGCGGCCACCTCCAGGCGGTTGTAAGTCCAACCTGTCGGGTGGTTTGTCCTCTCTTGTGAAGGCAAACCAATTACCCATTTTTCATCTTAGATTTAGGTCATGCTTTCAGCCCTCACCAAAGCTCCCTAGATTTAGGTTCTGAGGTTGCTTCTCCCCTTTGTGGTCCATAAGCAGAATTCATCACTTCTTAGGCATTTCCTTAATCTCATGTTAAGGAATCATAAGTCCTAAATTTCCAAATGAAAATTTCAACTTAAACAAGCTAAATCAATTTCAAAAATGTAAAGCCCAACTATAGGATAGTTTGAGATGCTCGCTAGGTTTCCTAGCATCGTGGGCATCTCCTACTTATCGCCCATTTTAGCTTAGATAATAATTCCCTCTTTTGATTAATCCCATTTGATCTTTCAAAAATAAACTAATCGATTGATAGTTCTTTCCTATTTAAATCTTTAAAGATAATGATCATTTACCTTAATAGAGTTTTCTAAGGAAACCTCATTCCTTAGGTTGTAATTAACTATGGGGCCCCTATAGGGAACTTAATGGATCCGGTTTAAAATAAACCACTTTACTTTTCCATGTAAAGTAGAGGAAGAATCTCTGATACATATGCAGACCCATCATCCTTAGGAGTCTTTATTGAGGTGATCAGGTCCATTAAAGGATACTGACTTCTATCTCGAGATAGTACACTATTTCCACGATGGCATCACCTAAATAAGTACATCTGGATCGCATCTAAAAGATGAATTTTATAGGTCTTGCCTTTCTTTCTCTCCAAAATTTGAAGGCAACTCCTATAGAAATTTTTCACCACACTCCCTCCTCTTGATCAATCCCATTTGATCTTCTAAAAATAAACTAATTTATTGATAGTCCTATCTTTGAAATCTTTGGATACAATGATCATTTATCTTAATCAAGAGTATTCTTAAGGAACCTCATTCCTTAGGATGTAATTAACTATGGGGGCTTACCTCCATAGGAAACTTAACGAACTCGGTTTAAAATAAACCATACTTTACTTTTCTATGTAAAGTAGGGGAAGAATCTCTAGTACATCCAAAGACCCATAGTCCTTAGGAGTCCTCATCAGGTGATTAGGTCCATTATAGGATGGTGAATTCTATCTCTCAAGATAGTACATCATTCCTCAATGCCATACCCGATCACCCTAATGAGAACATCTTCGGATCTACGTGGTGTCCAAACAAGAAGTGTTTATTTTTTTATCATTTATTTTTCTCTCAAGATAGATGAAGATAAGAATAATAAAAAAATTCACCACAAAGTCCAACTCTTAACATTAAGGATAGCCATGGGTAGTAAGATCACAACGAAGTAGAACACAAGTTGCGATTAGAAGAGCTCGAAGGTTTGGAGGAGAGACGCCTCCGGGCATGCTAAAACCTCGAGTTGTATAAAACCAAAATGATTCAAGCTCATAACAAGTTGGTCTACCCTAGAACTTTTCAAGTAGGAGAGCTTGTTTTAGTTCTAAGGAGACCAAAGTTGAAAGATGGGAGGAAAGTTTGAACCCACTTGGGAAGGCCCTTTTGCCTTAAAAAAGTCCTATCAAGGAGGATCTTATTAGGTTGTAAATTGTAAAGCAGAGCACCCTATGCTTCTAATCAATGGGCTCTATCTAAAGAAATATTATCCATAAATCTTGTTTGAAAATAATTATCAATAAAACTTCTTTTCATTTCAAATTTCATCTCTTCATATTCATTAGAAATATCTTTGCTTGTGAATCCGCTATGATGTGTTTAGGGTAGGTGTAAGGAACTAGAGCAGCATCCTATCCTTTTGCGACACAACACCAACACAAACTACACAAAACCACATATAAAACAAACACATATCTTTTATCTCAGGCTATTTTGATGTGGGAGCAAGCACTCTGTGGGACTTACTCATTAGTTTCTCTAGGTTGGGCTGATATGCTACCTTGCTAGTGTGTCACCCAGTGGTCCCTTGTTCAAGAAGATGTAAGTCTACTACAATTTCATTCCTGACTTCACCGCACAGCACCTACAGTTTTTTAGGTCTTCTTGTCTGTCGGTAAGCTACCTCATGAGGACTTTATTTAAGAGGATGTAAGCCTACATGCTTTCTTCCTGAACTAGCCATCGTGTACTGATTGGGTTAAGTATATTTGAGGATTAGGATAAGTCCCCACAGTGGCTCCTTTCCTCCTAATTGCTTCAACTCTGGGTCGAGTCCTTACACGGGACTCCCCACTCGGTAGTCGCCCTAGGTCGGATAGCATCTATCTGAGACTATCCCATCGGTTGCTTTAGGAGATATAAGTCTAATCAAATTAAATTCTCATCCCAGTGGATGCCCCACTAATCAAATCAAACTAATTTTCTCTCCGACAAGGTGCAAATCATATCCTCTCCCCAGTGGAGCCTCATCAAATCAAACCCATGTCCCTAGTGGATGATCTAAACCTACTTCCCTTGTGGAAGGTTCATGCACTCATCTTGAGATCTTTTCTCCCCAAATCATATCAAACTCAACTTTTATCCTCTATGGATAATCTGAACCTGCTTCCCTAGTGGAAGGTTCACATACTTGATCCCTCAGTGGATCCTTTCCCTCACTTATGCCCTTGGCAAAGCTGAGTTGTATTGCACTAAGATCTTGATTCCTTCTACATCTCGGGTTTAAGAGTAGATCATATCTATTAGTGGTTGCAATCCTTTGGATGTTATTGATCATCTCGGTCAACACCAATATGTGTGTGTATTAGTAAGTTACACACACCTATTTACCTTTGTTGACATCACTTTTGGGAGTGAACTCTCAACTTCATCATCAAAGATCTAGGACCCTTGCAAACACTAAGAGTTTCTTAGTCTTAAGAAACTTCTAGTGATTAGGTGAACACTTAACCTAAGCCTAGAGACTTAAAGAGTTAGCCATAGGAATATGTTTTGCCTTAGGGATTTAGGAAGACTTACTGCCTATAGCCCTCAATCCTTGCTTCCTTCTTCCAAGCTAAACCTCAAATTCAAATTCCAAATCAAATCAAATCCCATATCAAATGATTGAAACTTATGATTAAATTAAAATTCCAAATCCTTTCCTAAGCCCTTTGATTTTATCTTATGGACTTAGCCTTAACCAAATTCAAATCAACCCCAATTCAATTGATTTCTTAAGATCATAAATCCAATATCAAATCAAATCTCAACCCAAATCATAAATCAAATCCAACTCAAAATGATTGAAACCCATGATTGAATTCAAACTACAAAATCCCTTCTTAAGCCATATGAACCTCCTTCATATGCCTACCAAAACCTCCTTCAAACCAAATCAAATTTGGTTTATTTCTTTATAAATCAATCATTCCTTCATTTATATTCACAAATATAAATGAAATCTAAATTCAAACCATTCAAAGCAAATAAAACTAAACCAAATCAATTCTCTACTTAAGCCCTTTTGACATACATCTCTCAATTTGGTCAAATTTGCTTCCAAATCACTCCAAACTCAAGTGATTTTCTCATGAATCATTTATATCTTCATTTATATTCACAAATATAAATGAAATATAAATCCAAATAGCCAAAACTAAACCCAAATCAATTCAAATTCTTAATTTAGCCCTTTTAGCCAATTTCTTGAACTTGGCTAGATGATATTCGAATCATCAACTCAAAACCCATGGATTTATTCATGATTCAATCACTCCTTTGATCTTTGTTCCAAATATAAACATAAACTATAATTATCAATCCAAATCCAAGTCAACGCAAGTTAAGCCCATGTTGACCCCTTTAGACTTGAGATTGTCATATGTAACAAAATCCATAAGGCTTCAAATCACTTGCAATTGGATTTATATTTCCATCCTAAGTCCATATGTAAGTTCAATTAAACTTGAATCAAGCTATGATCAAGCCAATTAACCCATTTAGGTCCACTTGACCCAAAGTGACCTAAAAGACTTTTTTGAGCCAAGTTCTAATTCAACCCAAATTAGATTGAATTAAGCCCATCCAAACCCCATATCATGATCAACAATCATCCAAGGTTAATCAAATGTCTTGAATTTGGTCAAACCAAGTTAACCTAGCCCGTTGACCAAGTCAACCTTTAGCCTAAATGAAACCCAAACTAGCCAAAACCCACCATATACCAATTTGAAGCCATTGACTCAAACCCACTCATAATCAATGATTGAACATGACCAAACCCTCAATCATGCCAAACCAAGTCCAATTGGCCATTTGACCTAAGTTAAATTGGCCTAAAAGGCCAAAATGGGTCAAATCATGTTGATCCAAATTGATTGCAAGCAATGGCTCAAGTTATTCCAAATCACTTATTGAACTAGACCAAAGCCATGGTTGAGCCCAATTTGACCAATTGGTCAACTTGACCCAACCTAGCCCAAATTAACCTAAAGGGTCAAATTGGCCAAAATCTAAATTAAATTTAAATTAAACCAAACAAAGCCTACAATCATTTCAATTAACCAATTGAACATGAACTAAACCCAATTTGGTCAAATTGGTCAAATTGGTCAACTTAGCCCATTTGACCTATTTGAATCCAAATGAGCCAAAATCAAACCAAAGCCAAATTAATCAATACCAATTGAACCAAAACATCCCAAATCATCATATGAACCTAACCCATCTTGATTTGACCTAATTTGACCAATTGGTCAAAACCCAATGTAATCGAAATGAGCCTATTTTGACCATATGAAGCCAAATCACCCAAAGCCACCTTATGGAACCTTGGTGGCTGACCTAACCTGACCCAAATTAACCACGGATCAGCCCCAAACTAGCCAAATCTGTGGGGCCCAATCCAAGGGACTTGTCTATTGGACAAGCTCATTTGCGTTGGATTCTTTTCATAAGAGGCAAAGTCCACTTTGCCTCTCCCATGCGACCCTCCACTTGCTACATGTGGCATTCTAAACTCCCACAGCCCAATTTAAGGCGCCAAGCACTTGCCATGGACCCGGGGAACAAGCCAAGCCACTCCCCCTCATAGTCGAACTCCATGGGGAAAGGCAAAGATCAATCCCACACCATCAGCCCTTATCTTGCCTTGAGCTCCCTGCCACCACTTCCTCCACTCTTGGCATGTCACATGGAGCTGACGGTTGAAGTAGCAAATTTTTAAGGATGAATCTCGTCCATCCATCAAGTACAATTAAAGAGTATACCCCTTCAATTGTGAGATTCTTCACGGATTACATTGTGAGACTCCCCTAGCCATTTTCAAAACCACACAAAGCTTTTCCAAGCATTTCCAGAGTTTCCTCGATAGGCATTCCTCCTCCCCGAGCAAAGCTAAAATAGGACAACCTTCTCCCATGCAATACTCCTTCCCCACTTGATCAAATCTCAATTCCTTGCACCCAGACCATCCTCATACTTCATCAAACCCAACCAAATCATCTTGAGTCTTCGATCACCGTGAGACACGAAGTTCGATCGAGACACTACGTGCATGGCCTAGAGAGCTCTACACCAAATCAAATCTCCTCAATGGTCCTCCTCAACTAGAAGCTACCTCCCCATCCCACCAACATTAGCTCGTGAGGTAATTTCTTAAAACTAGATTTAGGAAATTTTTGTTGGAGCTTTTGAAGAAAATTTGAATGTCATGCATTTTTGATAGTTAGATGTGTTCCTCTCCTTCTTCTCAAGGTGTGGGATTAATTTGATCCCAATCTGAGCTCGGTGAGCTCGGATTGAACAGAGAAAGACTGATGACATCCATCTTTCATCATTCATGATGGAGAAAGATCATGGGTCATCTGTTCAGCATGATCAGAATGGATGGCTATGATTAAATCATGTTAGATCCACTCTAATTTCTCCTCTAAATCATGGATCAAATCATGGTCGTCCGATCTTAGATCGAACAGTCCATGGAGTTAGCACGTCCGTCGTAATCTGAGTCAACAGCAGATGTGATAACTTAAATAGCCAATCCCATCGTGCCACGTGGTCCAATGGGATTAAGGCATTGATTAAGCTTAAATAATCTATTTTTAAGTCTAAAACTTCTACAATTTATAACTAATCCTAGAAAATTCAAAAATACAAACCAAGGCTCATTTTAAGGAT